>CAIGRL010087123.1:0-16861 GCA_903798325.1 Fraxinus xanthoxyloides
AGCAGATAATTATTATAAAATCCAATTAATTTTTATGTATATTACACATTCTCACCTTGACCTATTCAATATTGCTTAATCATTTATGCTTTTCCTTACCTGCAATAGTCGCCTCACTTTTTATTTAGCTAGTAACAGCTTTGCCTTCAACTAGAAAACGTATCATTCTTGATTTATCAAGTTGGTTATATTCAGTTTTTAATGAACTGAATATTTAATAATGCTTATGCTTTAATTGATTCTATTCAAAATATGACAATTTTCAGTCAGATAATTTCTGACTTCTATCCTAAGCAAAACTGGATGGATACAAGAAAATATGGTTCAATATGCTGAAATCAATACATGCATGATGGTTAGGTGCCATAAATTTCAAGGTTGAAGAATAAAATTATAAATTTCACTTGATTTTGTTCATAAACAATGTCACTTAGCTTATGAAAACTGCACGCAGGAGAAATGTTTACCTTTGGCTATTCGCATACACCACCATATGTCACATACAGAGTTATTTCGAAGGATGGGGAGATGAATGATCCCGTTCCAATAACAGTATCAGGCCCAATCATGATGCATGATTTTGCGATTACTGAAAATTATGCAATTTTTATGGACCTCCCTTTATACTTTAAGCCAAAGGTATGGCAATCCAACGATATTATTGATTATCCTGATTACAGTGTTTGTTCTAGTTACTTAAACATAATACATGCTTTATGATACTTGGTTCCATTAGTTTGCACTTTCATCTTAGCTTTATTGGGCATCACATCTGCTGAGTTCAAAAGCATCTCATCGACTCTTCTCTTTGCTTTTTCAACCATCTAAATATGACCACTGACGTAATCTATGTACTTGAAAGAAAGTGATCTAAATATTTCACCTCTCCATGCTTAAAGGGATATAACTGAAGCTTACATTCACCTGTCTTCCATCTGAATCAAATCTTAAACTTCCATAAAATAGCACCTACCAAATACTGCATCTAGGAAGAAATAATCACGAGCTTATTGCTGATTATCGTGGTGCATGACTGATTTCATGACCTCAACCTAGTTTTATGCCTTCATGAGCAATCCAAATCAATTTGTCCTTTCGATTCCAACCTAATTCAATCAAATACTCCCTCCACGATTGTACCTTGTTGTTGACTTCTCTAGTCAAGCATTTGGTTTCTCCTTTATATAGTTACTCAGTAATTTAACTAATCTGTCTGAGAAAAAACTTAAAGAGTGAAAACATTCCAATCAAATACTATCATTTGAAGTTTTTTTGTTTTTTAAAATAGTGTGGTAAAACAATAGCCTTAAAACTATCCATTTGACCAAAAAGTTAACCAAGACATTCTACAGATGGCAGGTTGACATGTTTGAAATTTTCAGAACTTATATGGGCATGAAAACAAATGCTGCAATATTTGAAGTAATGATTCCTATTAGGATATGCATGCATCAAATCACTTATCATAATCAAACCTTGCTTTCCGTCTTCATATGTTCAGGAAATGGTGAAGGAAAAAAAGTTCATTTTCAGTTTTGATGCTACCCAGAAAGCTCGTTTTGGCATCCTTCCGCGGTATGCAAAGAATGAGCTACTAATCAAATGGTTTGAGCTTCCAAATTGCTTCATATTCCATAATGGTGAGAAACTTTGCTTTAATTTATGCCTTAGAATGTCCAAATGAAATGCTCCCTGTAATTATTCTCTTTCTAGGGGCTAATATCAATTTCATAAGAACTAGAACAAGCTCGCGTGTTGTACATAATAATATGGTCAGTTGCTTAGTAGTTGTGTTTTCATGAATTTCACGTAGAGCTCCAATTTGTTCAGGACTGTTTATCTTTTCATGAAGGGTATTGCTGTTTTAATCTAGAAGCAAGCAAGTTTCTGTTAATGCAAATTTGCACGTATAAAAATCTTAGTTAAAAACTTCTTGATCACCAAACTTTCAAAGTTATTTCAGTTAAGTATTGCTTTGTTGAGGTGTTTGTTACGTGGCGGACGGCTTAGTGAGATGGTATTAATAATCTTAAAACACCACTTAACAGCATTTATTAAAATGTTTTGAACTCCTTTCATTTTAACTTATTAGTTGATTCACTCAACACAAATATCAAGGCAATTTTAAATATTGCTTTGATCGATTTTTGGCCTTGTTGTCATTTATGTTAGACATACGAGTCTCTTCGTCGGCCATGTCTCCAAATCCACTAAATCAACTAAAGGATGCGTGGTTAGTGAATTGATTGAAACAACTTTGTAAGTTCAACGACCATATATGTTAAAAAGGTTCAGTGACTAAAGTGACGCATTTTGAAAGTTTGTTGACTAGAATAGTTTTTAACCCATAAATCTAACAGAACAGAATCAAAAAGCAAAGGAAGCATATATGAAACTCAATTTTGAACGAGATCATAGTAATGAGCGATTTTGATGGAGATAGAGATAGAATAGAAATAGAAGTTAGGTAAGATTTTAAAATAAGAATTTAATTCATATTACAATTGTTTAGATTAGATTAAATTAGATTCGATATTTTGATAAAGTTATAGCTTATTTTTAAGTTCTTTTAATTTTAGATTAGTTGCTCTATGAATATAGGGCTTATTTATTGCAATATTCGCCCTTGATTATATGAATAAAATCTGATATCCTCTTGCCCTCAATTCTTCTCTTCTTGGACCCCTTTTCTTTCTCGTTCTTCAATTGTTCGTTATCAACTTGTTAAGCTCCTGCGTCAGGTTTATTCTCAAATTCATATACTAGGAATATAGAATCCTAAACTTTGTTACGAACTTTACACATCGTGAAGAGGATGCTTTTTTTCAAATATAAATGAGTTTACATTGTCCACTTGACCTATTAATTTCTGCCACACATTTTTAATTTTTATATTTTTGTCAATAAGTTCAATCAATCAGCTTTGAACTCTGAAATGGACGATAATCTGAAATGTTTTCACTGGTTGCAGCTCCTGTTATATTTAGATGATACTGCAAAAGTTTTCAGTTACATGCATATTCATCCTCTGATTCTATTATTTTTAAGATTCTGCTTACCTTGTATTTGCAACAATATGATGCTGCCTATTCTCTTTTTCCCTCCAATTTGCGTGTGTGTGTGTGTGAGAGAGAGAGAGAGAGAGAAGCGTACTGATCTACAGATACAGGTTGACCTTTTAACTTATGATTGAACGCATGTGATTTCTCCTGCATTCTTTCCTTACACTATCAATTTTTACCCGTTTATCATATTGAGAAGCTTGTGCTGTAGCTGTGATGTTACCAATCCTGACACATACCATCTATTTTTATTTTTGATTTTTTTATCAGCAAATGCTTGGGAGGAAGGAGATGAAATTGTTCTGATCACTTGTCGCCTTGAGAATCCTGATATTGACATGGTTAACAGCACCGTTAAAGAAAGGCTTGATAATTTCAAAAACGAACTGTAGGAGAGCTCAAAGCTGACAGATACCTTTATCGTCTCTTATCTCAATGATGAATTTTGATTCCCGTTATCTCTGTCAGGTATGAGATGAGATTCAACCTCAAAAATGGTCTGGCTTCACAGAAAAAATTATCTGTATCCGCTGTAGATTTTCCGAGGGTGAACGAAAGTTATACTACTAGGTAAGATCTTTAAAAGCATTGCTAATGATTTGGAATTTGCATCTGAATTATCTCAATGAAGAGATTCTGGGACATGAAAATCATTGATATTAAGCTCTTTCGAGGCAACGCTCCTATAAATTCAGTTGCATCTGTTGTGGCAGATGTTACGCTTATTTATTCCTTTTTGGCCATGTTCCATCTCTATTTCCTATATTTTCTTGTGCTTGAAAAATTCTTTTACTATAATTATATCTGCATAATCACAATTGTATTACAAATTTAGGAAACAGCGATATGTATATGGAACAACACTGGACAAGATTGCTAAAGTAACTGGGATTATCAAGTTTGATTTGCATGCGGAACCAGAGACCGGAAAAGAAAAGCTAGAAGTTGGAGGAAACGTTGAAGGTATCTTTGATCTAGGACCTGGAAGATTTGGTTCAGAGGCTGTCTTTGTTCCGCGGCATCCTGGTACCACATCTGAAGAAGACGATGGCTACTTAATTTTCTTTGTACATGATGAAAAAACTGGGTACTTCGTCTTTATCTTGCTCTGATACAGTGTTTGGGTTCGTTTATTTTGACTTGTCATCTATAGATAACTTGGTGTAACTTTAATTTTGACTTATATTGCAAATCCAAATGCAGTATCCTTAGCCTTATTCATATTTGATTGCATACACAGAAAGTCGGCAGTGAATGTAATTGATGCAAAAACGATGTCAACTGACCCTGTTGCTGTTGTCGAACTGCCCAAGAGAGTTCCGTACGGATTTCATGCCTTCTTCGTGACAGAGGTAAATTTAATCCATTCTTATTCTTTTTTGGTTTCATTTTGTATATTCTTCTATAGTTGAAAACATTCGAAGATATGTTTTCCTTCTAAATGGAAGCTAGAATGAAAATTGGAAAGACTAAATGCTTAAAACAGTTTCTCAGGATAAAATATCAGAAACATTGCATGTAAGATGTTCGCAGTAAATGGATGTTCGTAGATTACTTAATCGAGTAAACATAAATAAATTATTGTTTTTCATGTCTAGCACTAAGATGGTAAGATGTTAATCTCTGGGAGATACTGCATTCGAAAAGAATATGCCGATTGCATATAAAGGAAATCTCTGGAACTTAAGGTTGGAATAGCGTTTTCTTTAACATTTGGATAAGCTGTAGAGGTAACTAGACTGCAATCTAACGAAGGTTAGACAGACGCATGTAAATAGATATGAGGAAGATTTCCAGGACATTGGATGCCCCAAGTGGTCGAGACTAAATAAATTGTGAGATTTTCATATACCAAAAATGTTATGTGTCTGTGCTGGTTAGTTACCTCGAACCTATTTACAAGTTTTTAGAACTTCCATATCATGTCTGTGTGTCTTGACAAATAACTTGATCTCAATATGTTCTCATTCCCAAGTTCCAAATGCCTTCTTAACGAACTCATATTTTGCATGCTATAAATAATTCAATCACAGCTTTCATTTTCTCTCTGTATCGATTCATTTAACTTGATGATGCTTTGCAACAGGACCAACTTCAAGAACAGGCAAAGCTCTGATAAGCAACAAGTTCTGGTGAACTTTGAGAGCTACAGCTGATCACTTTTACCGAACTGTTATATTTATGCAAACTCGGGCCAAATAAAAAATGTGCGTGCTCGGTACATGATACTGTATTAGGCGTAAACAATACTAAGCTCAATAGATTTTGGGTGTCAGGCATGTAATAATGTCGATTAGTCTATATTGCTGTTATGCTGTATTTGGTGCTACATTGTATTACAAGAATGAACAAGTACTGTTGTATTTTAATTGTATATATTTGGAAAACAGCGTATGAATGGACGGTATTTTCCAAACCAAGTAGGGGTAATCAAATCGATCATCCCAATTTTTTATTTACAGACCCAAACCAAAAATGGGCACCAAATCGAAACTATCCTAACCAAACAATCTTTCTTCAGTTTGGTTTGAGCTCGAGCCTAATTCTGGATAATAATGATTTTAATGAACCACAAATAACTAAAGTCCACGTAGAATTTGGAATAAAATTAAATAATGAATTAATACATTTATATATTACAAATTGAACTTGAATTAACCACATTAAATGAAAAATTAATCAATTTTCCATGCATGCTCAATAAGTTTTTAATCTATTTAGTTTCCCTTTTTTAATTGTTTGATTTTTTTTTTTCATTTTATTATATTATTAAACTTTCCGGTTCAGTTTGGGTTTAACCCAATTGTTTTTTAGAGTGACCCAAAATCCAACCCACATCGACAAACCGAACAACAAAAAAATCGACCCAAACTAGTCAATTTGGTTTGAGTTTATAGGTTTGTTCGGTTTCATGGTCCAAAATCCAAATGTCCACCTACTAAATCAAGGATGTTCGAGGCGAGGTTTACACCTAATGAGACGAGTCTCTAAAGGTGGGAATTGAAATAAAAGCAACTCGATATTCATCAAAAGGGCTCTTGCTCTGCATCTACATGGCTGCGACTGCATTGCTTAAATAATCAAATATTACTTCACACCCCTTTAAGGGAAAGCTCAATAGGGGTATCCATCATTGATCATTCTAGTAGGGAAAAAAACATGCATACGAAGGAATAGAAGAATGTGTATCGTATTGAATGATAGGTCAAAGAATGAGTCAGTCTTGCATTTAGTTGAATCTATCGTTTAATGCCACAATATTGCCATATAAAATGACGATTATTATTAGTAATGACATAATATTATTCATATAATTGCTTCTATGAAAAATTTAGAGAAAATTGTGAGTACTTTTTTCTAAAATTACAAAATGCTTTTTGAGTCTCATTTTTCATTACAGGTTCTCTTGTTAGCTTAAAAAAAAAAATTTACACTATTGCTTCACACTACTACATATTACTAAATGTTTCATCACCGGGATATGGACTAAATAACAATGCCACGCCACCAAGGAGTCAACAATCCAAATCGTACAAACCTTGAGCAAATTAGGAAGCTAAGAGAGAGGGATTACAGGAAATTTCTGAAGTTCTGCCAAGGTTTCAGCTTCCAAGAATTGGCCCGAAACGTGCTAGCCCAGCTCCTCACTGACATAGCATGTGCACACGCCTCCTCGGCATCACAAAACAAAGACTGAGATTTAACTTCAAGAATCTAACACACTGAAATCACATGCATTATATCACAATCATTCTACAACGAAAAAGGATTCACGCATCAAAGTTTACAGATGGTTCGATGTTTTGGTGTTTCGAGCTTTCATATTTTGATTATTCTAAAGAAAAGGGGTGAGAAGATGGTAGAGAACGGAAATAATCTGTGGACCGAAGATCCCCACTATAACCTTCATAACTCGCCTCATCCTGCACATTATACAAGTAACCAAGCCAAGAATGAATTGCCTGACAACAGCCAATAGGTTGTAGGTCAGAGTAGTTTCTCTCATTTGGTGGGGCCAACCCCATGGGGGACTTGATTCACCAGCAAGCTCCAATGATCCTGATTAATATGTCCACTGGCTTGTTCATTTCTAGTCGACTGCGTCAAGTAGAAAAATAGAGCATGGCCATCGCTATTCCCATTTTGACGAGACTGCTCTTCATGTGCATTTAGAACCATGGATCTCCCATCTCCTCGTTTATCAGAAATACCATCACTGTTGGAGAACAAGTGCTCAGAAACAGACGAGTGGCAAGATTGCATAGGAACAGTTGAACCAGAATTTGACTGATCAGTAGTGGAATCTTTTTTCGTGTTGAGGAATCGACCTCCAGAGCCTCTTGCCCTTCTCATTGCGTGCTTGTGCCGAGATTCATGAAGATATGGCTGCAGCAATCAATACAAAAAGGAATTAAAGGACTACCTGAACTTATTGATTATGGCCATTACTAGATGACGGTACAAAAGAATCCAACAATAAAAACCTAAGGAAAAAAGAAAGATGGTGCATCCAGTAGCCACGTGAATGCAAAAGATGAAGAATTAAGATTGCTACAATTAGGATGCAAGAAGCCATCACATCATTAATATTCTTTTTCCTTTTTAACTTTTTGTAAGTGTGGGAGTATTACTATTAACCATAGATTATTTCATTATATGATAAAATGAACAATCATTCTACAAGTCCTGCAAGTAGTTTATTCTTTCTGAATCCATCTTCGAAGCCATTATGTTTTTGAATCAAACTAGAGCAACTTGAGCTTGCAAGGCACTCAAGGACCAACTAAATCACTTCAGAGATCTCTCAATAGCGTCTGACCACAAAACATCTCATATCAATGCAACCAAATTTGATTACACATGCAAATGCTAAGGTCCACAATCACGACATCCTCATATGATCTAGATTAATAATTATGTACTTCAACGAGGTTTGGTATATCTACAGAAACCATATGCATGCTCAAGCAAACAACCAAAATCTGCTTATAACTGTACCTATATGTCTCTGTGTAAAGGGAAAGAGGGAGCACTGCCAACCTGTAGCTTTTCTAAAGAAAGAACCCTCCCTGGTTTTAGACCATAAAAACCACAAGGTCTTCATTCCATAATGTAAAGACAACCTAATCACTTTCACAAGTTCTCATTCACCCATATATATTCTATGCAAACCTACTGTTGTCATTCGTTCAAAGGACCTAAAAATTGTAATCTGAACTAGAAGAATGTCAAAAATATGGTTCCACAGACTAACAACACTGATATAGGTGCAGTTACCAGGATATCTTTGGACAAAAGTCTCCATGCTAAATGTAGGAAAGAGAAGGAAAGGAGCGAACGGTAGGTATCAGCTTGTCCCTTTTTCATTGATGTTTTCTCCTTTTGTTAAGCTCGAGTCTAAATTGACTTTTAAGTAATATAGGCAAAATGAAAAATTGAAACTAATCCAGTGAGCCAGAATCTCAAGCAATATTCTCACGCCCATGTCCAAGGTTCTGTTTTTCTTCCAACTACCACACTTAAAAGTGTTTGAGATCCATGTACGGGAACTCAGAATAACTGTGCTAACGCCACAAAACCTAACAATCTGCAAAAACCATATATACCTTAACCTCATTTTGTACACGCAGACAGTAGAATGAGTGTACACGCAATTTGGGAGGGGAGGCATTATGTTACCTTTCTGACTTTAATTGCTTTCTTCTCCAGTTCCGCTTTTGCTCTTATTTGTCTTCGCCTTAATATTCCGTGATACTGTTTAGCATTCACATATACAGGCTCTTCTTCCATATTAAGAGGCAAAGGCATTCTTGCTGGAAGATATCCAAGGAGTTGTTGTTGCACCTGCTCAGGAAGTTTGAACTGAACAAAGAGTCCTAAGATAATTGTAACAGTTTTAGCCGAATAAAGCAATGCAAATTATTATGAAGTTATGCCACAACCAGCAGATGCATGGATATCGAATACTGCTTCACCAAAAAGGAAGATATTTTTGCAACATTATAAACAGCTAATGAAAAAGATATGGCAAACAAGGACAACATGAAGTAGTTCCTCAGTCATAAGATTGATGTTTCAAATGTACGCAACATCAGAAGTCAAAAGAAGGCCTCTCGAAAGAAGATCAAAAGAAGAGGTGAGCCCGAAGTATGTGAATGTTTAAGCATGTCAAACTGAGGAATTGCACTGCTGTCAGCTTTTCAATTAGAAAAATCAAATAATTCCATGAGAGGAAAAAATAAGAACGGAGAGTTAATCATGTGTGATTAGCACATAGAGGAGCAGAAAATAGGATTAGGGAAGAAAGAAGTGAATAAATTCTAAATACTGTATATCGGTGTCAACAGGAGACCATGTTTTTCCATACCGGTGCTCCATATGTCACTATCCCCCCATATTGTGGATCTGGATATTGATATGGAGTCAACATCTGCAAAAGTAGAAAGGCAAATCAATGAACAATACATAGTTTCCAATAAAAAGAAACAGTAACAGAGACCCACTTCGAAAGCCATAAACTAATAATACAGAACAACATGTATAAAATGTTTGCATAGCATTAGAGCACTACATAAAAAACTCCCACGGCTCAGAGAGAGAGAGAGAGAGAGAGAAAGAGAGAGAGAATCTTACAATTGAATGGCCAATAAGTTCCATTTGGGAATTGTTATCAAACTGCTGCTGCTGCTCTTGACGAATACTTCCATTTGATCCTGAACAGGATATGAATTGTTAGCATAGCCTAGGACTATAAGAAACTACTGATCAGATTGCCAATAAAAAAACGTGGGGGAAAAGTTAGTCCACATTAACAAAGTTTCATCTTTCAATTGAGGCAGAAAACATTGCAGTGTTACTTGCCAAAAGTCTCAAAACATTTCAAAAAATAGTATAACCATTTCATCTTCCTCCCCTAATGAGAAATCACACACGTTTCACTAGAGAGCGACAGGGATATTGAATAATCAAGATGAGCTAAAAGTAAAAAATATGACAGACAATTCACAATTTCTTAAATAAGTTAATTTGTCTCCAGATAAAGTGAACTTAATCAGAACTTCATCAGAAAACAGTATAAGAAAAATTAAAACAGTAAATATCCACCAATTCATAACTAATCAATTTTCATAAAAACATTGAGTGTTTTATGTAATTGACCAAGTTAACCACGTTTTGGCCTGGGCAAACTGCCACATCCTGCTTTCATGCTTATATTATAATCTCTTTTTTCGAACATAAGCTTATACTGACATTAGATCTTCTACCATAAGTTACAATGATTAGTCAATACAATACTTTCACTCATTACTTTGTCTGCGTGGATTGAATAAACGTGAACATCATTTTAGCCCTTGAAGTTAAAGTCTATGAATAAAAGATACTCCATCCATCCCACAAAAATAAGCTTGCTTCCATTTTCACACAGATTAAGAAAACGTAATTAATATAGTAGGAAATATAAATTTTACTTAAATTTTTCCTAATATAATGGTTTAAATAGGGTAGTTCATATTTGTTAACATTAAATAGGGACATATTAGAAATTAATAAATCAACTATACTCTCAACGAGGAAAGTAGCCCAAAATTTGGGATAAATGAAAAAAGAAAGTCATCTTTACAGGGTGGAAGGAGAAAAAAATGGTGATCACAAGACCCTATTCAAATCAGACAGAAAATATGTTTAACAAAACCCCGGAGTTTAAGATAATGAATAAGTTAAAGACTTGGACATTGGCCAAGAATGTAACCATTGTAGGAAGACCATGACACAACTTGAATACTATGTACTTGCTTTATTATCTCAATGGATCGAACTTTGAAGTAGTCCGGATTTTAAAGGTTAACCATATTAGCCCACTACGTGCAGCCGAGAAAAAAAATTGCAACAAAACTAGCAACGCCATGTAACGTGTGCACAATATTTTACACCTGCCTTCGGAGTTTTAGCTTCTGGCATTAAGTGGCCTTTCGCTGAATAAGTATCTCAATCAATATTCTGTTTCGAAACAAATGTGAATTGATTTAGATTTATTTCATTATTGTTACACAAGTGTGGCAAAGAACGCATATAATTAGGGGATCAAATGATGGAGCTTAATAGCACATACCTAAGAAACATTTTAAAGCTTTGCAAACACTTAGCCCCGGTTTGACAACCATTAAAATAAAATTGTTTTTTTCACAAACTCATTTTCAACCACACATTCTCACAATAAAATACGTAAACCCAAATTTTTTTCCAGTTTTTAACAACACATTTTCCAAAGCAATAGCTATTCCATCCCCAAGAAAACTCATTTTAATGGTTGTCAAACAGTGGCTTAATATTTTCTCCATTTTAGTTATGATATAAATGTTGCAGGTTGCAAAAGACCAAATGAGACGATGCACCCAGAGTCAAGTATCCTCTCTAACTTCGCTCCCCACTAAATCCAAGAACAAAACAGCATCACAGTGAGGGCATGATGTTGAATTCAATTAAAGCTAATTTGGGTTCTTTAGAAGAAAATTTATGTTTCCAAATGTATACGAAGGAAATATTAAATATATAAAGGAGTAGATGCAGCACCCATAGTTAAGGCTAAGTGTAGCGAAAGTTACATAAAGGGGTAAAACTGGTAAGATCTCCAAAAAATCGGTACATTATACTAGAGCTCTAAATTTGATGAAGCCATCCTACCTTCCTCCTCCTAAAAAGTAGAATCCTACAACTTTGAAGAAATAAATGAGCAAGTTTGGGAACAAATGGTAGAGGATCATTTGTTTGTTAATTACATTTCATAGTTGAGTTCAACAGAAGAAGAAAATTAAGGCCTGACTGCTGTGCTTCAGCTGTACAAATCCTGCTGGCTACAGATTGCAAAACTCAATAAATGTCGAAAATTCTGTGTCATGAGATTATATAAGTTCTGCACCACAGCTACTTTGATTTTTAAATCATAAACTAATTGTTAACATGAAATATATATATATATAAACCGAAACCAACGTTTGACATGTATGATTATCGAAAACAAAAAGACATCTCAGACCTATTACAACTTACAAGTCTCTTCAATAAAAGAGGAGGACATGCACAACTACAAAACGGTTTTGTTATGATGGGCTAGGCAAGAACATATCAACTACAGTGCATTCAACTTCAGGGGAGTAAAATGGACACTTTCACCATCTTATTAATATAATAGGACTAACACCAGACCATCCAGGAAGACAACAGAAACAGGTAGGACAATAAAGAATATCACACAAAACATGGCACTCTCTAGAAAATGGAAACCTCTGTTGCAGGTGTTATCAGATTATAAACATAAAATTTAATGTGTTCAAGACGGAAACCACATGTAAATATCAGACGGGACAAGATTGTTATTGAACTATAGATAAGTAAACCCATCAAACAATTTATATTTCTCTTTGCCTCTAAATTTATATGAAAACATGATGTAAAACAAAGAAACTACCTGAATGTGGGGCATTGATTTCAGTTTCTTTAACACTGCCTTTATCATTGCCTTTTGGCTGGGAAGTTCCGGAGGTGATTGATTCATCAGCCTGTTTCTCGGTACGAGGCATGCCTCCCCAAGGCCGTGTATATGGTGTTGATGATTGAAAGTTCTGTGTAACTGTTTCTAGCTGCCGATCATTGTTTTTAGCTAGTGTGGGCATTATACCTGACTCTTCACCAAATAACAAATGATCAGATCATCAATCTGCTAGTAGCAATCAATTGTCACAAAGAAGTTCTAGCAAAGGAACAGTATAATGAAATTCTTTTGGGAATTAAAACAAAGGAAACCAGAAGCGAAGTATTAACTGAAAACCCAAATGATGCTAATATTCAAAGCTTCTCCATTTACCAGCAATAAAAAGGCAAACAAACATAATTCCTGAGTATCCGTAGTTGATATAAATAAGCTTACACTGGTCTGCTGAAAACAAATTGATGTACAAAAAGAAAGTAACAATTATATGCATAATTCGACCTTCTATCAGGCACCTATCGAAGTACAAAAAGAAAATAACAATTATATGCGTAATTCGACCTTCTATCAGGCACCTATTGATCTTTCATTTCTAGAAATAATTTCGAAACCTTAACCTCATTCCATCAACCATTTGTTGAGGTGTTACAAATGTCATGAAGTACAGCAACTGTATTTTCATTAAAAAAAAAAAAAAAAATTAATGACATTATGGTTGTCCTACCAAATGAAGTTGCTTGAATTTATTCCTCAACATGAACAAATCCAAAATGAATCTGAAAAGTGATCACCACCTCTAGAAACGAGGCAAAATTAACTAATTTTTTTTAGAAGAATAACCTAAAAGTTCAAAAATTATCAAAATAACAACCAATTAAGGCTAACTTTTAGCAGCATCAGCTAGATTATAACATTAACACGCTGGTCAAAAGCAAAAATTCTATCAGCAATTAATTGTGAAGTCATGAACTAATAAGTCAAACTAAGGATGTTAATAAAAAAAAGAAAAAAAAAATCACCTTTAACATCCAAACCCCAAGTTTACAAATCCAGTAACTCTCCAATTCCACAAAATCCTTGAATAAAAAAAAAAAATCACTAGACATGATCAAATAAATAAATTTCCAGACACCAAGAAATTATTCAGAATCATTTAAAAGTTATCAAAAAATTACTTACAACAAACGAAATGGCGAAGAAATACAAAAAATAAATAAATAAATAAGTCGAAGCTACTGTTATTAACATTTAAATACCAATTTTCATCATTACATTTAGTTCAAGGACAACTTTCATTTGAAAAATTAAAACAAATTATAAAAAAAAACCCCAATTGATCTTCAAGAAAAAATAGGGAAGAACCGCTTACCTTTACTTATTATTGTGATGTAGAGAGTGTATGACTGAATACTAAAACTCTCCGAAATTCATTTTGTTTGTCTGTGAAAAGCTCAAAGAAGCTGTCTGATGTCACGACGCAACATATAGATACAAATAATTATGTATGTATTGTTCACGCCAAAGTCGCTTTTCCTGTCTCTGTTTAGGAAAGAAGTTTAGATTAGTTAATTAATTATAAGTTTAGACCATAAGTGTGTGTGAAAGGTCGACAATGCCCTCCCTTTTTTACCTCTTGTTATCTGGCCGAGTGTTCTCGTCCCTTGAGTGCCCTCCCTATGTGAATGATGTGCAAACGTGAACAATATAATCAAAAAAGAATAAAATAAATCCACTAACTTTAAAATAGGGTTATATAAAGTCGTTTGATAAAAATTAAAAGATATTTTTTAGTGATTGGAACAATTTTATTTTATTTTTATTTTTTTTTTTTAGCTTAGCCAAACATGCTCTAATTTTATCTCCTTTAAGCTCACTTGCTGCTGTTCACGCATTTGATATTTTCAATTCCCCTTCTTTTTTCCATTATTATTTGTTTTTATCATTTTCTTCGCTCATGTTTGAAAGGGGCGTGACTGGATTAGCTGCAACAATGTTGTTATGGCCTACAATCACAGAGCAGTTCCACCATGCTCGCAATATTCACCACAATCTCGAAACGCAATGCCCTACGGCTAAGACTGGACTGCTAGGTGGAGGCGCCTTTCTATCGCTTGATTCTGCCCTTTTCTGGTTGGTTGCGCTGATGTTGGCTGACAATGCCCGAGAGGATTATTTTGAAGAATCAGGTGATAAAAATGCATCTGATGAACCCATTAAGGGCAGTGTTTGAGTAGTCTTATATAAGTTGCATGTTTTAGCTTATGGCTTTCACATTTGTGTATGGGTATGAACAATGAATCTACTATTAGCTTTTCTCCTCTTTGATGGACATGGTTCCAGTTCCATTAATGGAAGTACTAGTTCCACTTTCTCTTTCTTATGGAATTTTTTTATTAGCGTTTTTTATCTGGATTTCATGGTTATCTGGAAACTGTTTCTAGAGAACTTCAAAGTCTGAATGTGTTGTAGATTTAGCAGGATAAAAGTTCTCTAACTTTTCTTTTGCTATATGGTAATGACATATCTAGATATGTAAAATGGTTGAGCAGGGTCCCGGCGCATAGCCGGCATAGGAAGGTCTGCATATGGCAGCTTGGTGCGCGTTGACATCCCTAATTAAAGGGATGAAGTAGAGAATTTTTAAAAGGATGAAGTGAAGAATTTGCTAGTCGATAGTTATCTAAAAAGTTATCATTTAAGTCCATTTTATTTGAGATAAATAAATTAATTTTCGATCCATTTTTTATAATTGGTGTGAAGAAAATACTTTTTAAGATTACTTTTATCATATGTTCATTCATTGGTGAGAAACTAATCCGGTTGCCTTGTATGAGAATCGTAAATTGCAAATTAAGGACCCAATATTTGCTCAAAGTCTCTATTCATTCCTGTGACTTTTTTTCGTTGCAATCTTACCCCAACCTTCTATAAATTGACCGAATTAGCCCCTAAAAATGGTTTCAATAAATTTCAATGGTTAAAACTTTTCAATATTTTTGAAGAGGTTTTACAGATCTCCAAATTAATTTTCAGTCACATCTATAAAGATATTTTATGATATCATTTATGAAAACAAAGTTATAAGAGTGAGGTTTAGTAGTGGACTATTATAATGTCTATGTCATAAGCAAATCGAATGTACTTACGTGGTTGGGTCAATGGGCGATCAAGAATGCCCATGGTCTAGGTTAGTGACTTCATTGCTCAACCTTAGTGGTTTTGTCTTTCGTGGACCTTGTTAAAATTAAAACTGGGTTGAAGTGGTATTTCATATTTTCATGACAGGAAAACCACTTGATCAAGAACAATCTCGTACTATGATGGCATGTTCAAGGCAATGGATTGAATGTGATTAAACAATATTAGAGAAAAATATATAAAATTTGTTTGATGTGGTTGGTTGAGCATATCGACTGATCCATCAATTTATATTGTTAAATTCTGCAACTTGCAAGTATACTTCGACCATAAATTGTTGTAAAGCCTGTTACATATCTCCACTGAATACTCAGGAACAACTTTAGTAAAAAATGGCACAAGTTGCAGTAACTGTTCTTTTAAACAACCTTTCAACCTTACTCCAAGATGAGAGTCGACTTTTCCGAGGCCTCCAAGAAGTTCAATACATCAAAGATTAATAAGAGCAGATGAGGGCTTTCCTGAATGTTGAAGATACTGAACAAGAAACCGATGCTGAGCTCAGAGTTTTGGTCAAGCGAGTTCGAGAGGTTAATGATGATGCTCAATATGTCGTTGATGAATTTGTGCTCAAGTTTACAAGTCTCTCTCTCTCTCTCTCTCCGTCCCTCCCCCCCTAAANTGAATACTCAGGAACAACTTTAGTAAAAAATGGCACAAGTTGCAGTAACTGTTCTTTTAAACAACCTTTCAACCTTACTCCAAGATGAGAGTCGACTTTTCCGAGGCCTCCAAGAAGTTCAATACATCAAAGATTAATAAGAGCAGATGAGGGCTTTCCTGAATGTTGAAGATACTGAACAAGAAACCGATGCTGAGCTCAGAGTTTTGGTCAAGCGAGTTCGAGAGGTTAATGATGATGCTCAATATGTCGTTGATGAATTTGTGCTCAAGTTTACAAGTCTCTCTCTCTCTCTCTCTCCGTCCCTCCCCCCCTAAAGAATTTAAGAAATAGCATTAATGTCTCTACCGAGGTTAGACTCAAGGATGGGAAATTAAATGATGGATCCATCCATTGTGAAAGAATGTCACACACGTCACACACCAAGTATCACAAAGAAAGAGAAAGTGAGGAATTCACAGTAGCGGATACAGTGCTGGGCTACACTGGGCT
>CAIGRL010087128.1:0-16953 GCA_903798325.1 Fraxinus xanthoxyloides
GATGGAGATCCAGGAATTATACAATTTTCAGCAGCAGTCGACTGCTGAATTGAGTGAAAAACTTGAAAAGACTGAGGTGTGATGTTTGAATGTTCACCCTATCCGAAATACAAATTTACTTCCCTTTTCCTTTTCGGTGGTGGAATAACTATTGTTCCCTTTTCATAATTCAGAAAAAGCTACAAGAAACTGAGAACACATTGCTTGATCTTGAAGAAAGACACAGGCAGGCAAATGCAACAATAAGAGCGAAGGAATACCTGATATCCAACCTTCTTAAATCTGGTAATCTCCCTTTTTAAGCATAGTATCCTTCAACCTAGTTTCACACAAAAAACTTTCAATTTCTTGCTGCATTATCCTTCAACCCAGTTTCACCCGGTATAATATGAAATCTCATAATTTATCTACACAAGCCCCATTATTAGATATTTTAAATTATCTAAAAGCTCTATGTGATTCTAACGAAAACTTGTTCTTGGTCATAAAATAACTAAATAAACTGGAGAGAAAAAGTAAAAATAATAAATAAATCCATATGCTAAATAGTTGTCTTTGCTCTCTTTCTTCCAAATATTTCAGAACTGAAATGGTTAAACTTTGGAGATGAACCTAGCTTACCTGGTACCAATTCTCCTTGATCTGGTTGCTTAGGGGTGGTTGTTTCCAGTAACGAGGTCAAGGGTTCAAGGATTGGTACCTCTCCCCTCCACAAACCTCTTATAAAAAAAAGAAAAAAAAAAAAAAACCTACATTAGGTGGTTCCTTTTCCAAATTGCACTTGGGTCAACTGACATTTTGGGAGTGTTTTTAACTGGTGTTTTGATTCATCTTATCTGAAGTCTATAGCTCTCCCTGATTTTGTCCACCGTTTTTGAATAAAATGACATCCATGGAACAGCTTCATGACTTTTTGCATGATTACCTTCTACCAGAGAAAGCACTTGTTGAACGGGCACTTGAGCTTCGGACAGAACTGGAGAATACTACATCGGACGTCTCTAATCTGTTCACAAAGATTGGTTTGCATTCTAATGTTGGAATATTGAATATGCAATATAGAAAAACATAAGAACCTATTCTAAGATTGTGTATGGCTGATTTTCCAGAACGCAAGGACAAAATAGAAGATGGAAATAGAGTTATTATTCAGAATTTCCAATCCCAATTGACTCAGCAGCTTGAAATGTTGCATAAAACTGTGGCATCTTCGGCTACACAACAAGAGCAAAAACTGCAGGAAATGGAGGAAGACATGCAGTCATTTGTATCCACAAAGAGTGAGGTATATGCCATTAAATGGTAAAAGCCTCTAGAGGTAGTATATGGTTATCCATTTAACAGTTTCTCATTTTGTATGGTTGTAGGTTGCTGAAGAGCTTCGAGGTCGACTATCAAAATTGAAAAACATGTATGGTTCTGGCATCAAGGTTTTAAACGATTTAGCTGCAGAGCTTGATGACAACTCTCAGTCAACTTTTGGTTGTCTGAATTCTGAAGTTTCGAAGCATTCCTCAGCTTTAGAAGAGGTTTGAATACATTGAATCTCTGAGAAATTACTCTAGAGCCTTATTTAAGTCACGTCATATTAGTTCATACAATGCAGCTATTCAAAGGAATTGCTTCAGAGGCTGATACACTACTTCATGATCTTCAAAACAGTCTGCACAGTCAGAAGAATAAATTAACTGCATACGCACAACAACAACGTGAGGTTAGCATTTTCTTTATTGACAGCACTTTCTTTGTTTATAATTTTTTTTTTTGGGGAAGTGGACACAGTTCACAATTGGACATATTTTGCAGGCTCATACTAGAGCTGTTGCTACAACAAGATCAATTTCTCAAATTAATGTAAACTTCTTCAAGACTTTGGATACGCATGCTACAGAACTGGGCCAAATTGTGGGAGAAGCACAGGTAGTTGATGATCAGAAATTGTCCGAGCTTGAAAAGAAGTTTGAGGTAAATAATCCCCTCATGTAAAAGGACTCTAGGTTTGAGTTAGAATACTCATTAAATTCATTTTTGTTGGTTGCCTCATTTTTCTATAGGAGTGTGCTGCTAATGAAGAAAGGCAAATCTTAGAAAAAGTGGCAGAGCTGCTTGCTGGTTCAAATGCTCGGAAGAAAGAGCTGGTATGCACATCGTACTACAATCATTTTATTTGATAATTTAATAAACTAAGATTAGAATCTACACACCATTTAGCCCACTGCTCGAGCAACCTGTCTTTTACTTAGTCCTTGTAGATAGAAGAATTAATTACATCTACTTATCTGTGTCTACTTTCATTGATCCTCCAAGATAGTGCTGCAAAGTGTGTGTAAACCACTGTTGGGATAGATTATTACTCTACTTAAATCTAAGAACTTCCAATGTTATAAGAATAACCAAAATATCTAACATGCCATTTTTGTACTTAGTAATACAAAAACTACAATCTGGTGAGTCTTTGAAACAGCTTCTTTCGTGTAAAATATATTCCACAATGTTCTTTTGCGAGGGTTTTCCATAAATCCTTTGAGCCCTTATTTGCTGGTGAGACTTAGTCTCACAACCATTGTAGTTGCCGGTGTTGTTATTGCAGTTTTAGCTTCTACTGACCTTTCGAGTCACAAGTGTAATGAAATATAACAAAATCTTTTAAGTAATATTGGGTAGTCACGAAGGAGGTTTAAAAATCATCAATGTGGAGAGTCAACAATTAGCTTATGTTTGGTAGGGATTAAAATCAGTTTTTTAGTAGATTTTGATAAAAGTTGATGAAATGTGTGGTTGAAAAGTTGTTGGTCCCTTGAAATGTGGTTATAATTGTTGACTTTAACTTAAATTTTTATCAAAATTTTAAAAGTATAGTTGAAAAGTTGTGAGTCTCATGAAATATATGATTAAAATTAATTGTTGATTTTGAATTAAACTAAAATCTAAATTTTAATCCCTACCAAACATGGGTTTACAGCATTCCAGGATACTCTATTTTTAAAGAACATATTTTGCAGGTTAGAGAAGTACTACAACAGACTCTTTATGTTTTACTACTTCCAAAACATATTTATTCTTTTTTCCTATTTTTTATTTTTACTACTTCCAAAACATATTTATTCTTTTTTCCTATTTTTTATTTTCATTAGCTTCTCTCCAAATTATTGTATTATTTTCTTGCATTAAAAATTGAAATACTTTGAATACATTTAATTATAAAGAGTGAATTTAGCTTTCTAAAGTTGGAGAGTCAAACCTACTCTCTATTTTAAAATGTTAATTTAAGGAGTCTCTTGGAGCATAATTTTAAAGATCGACTTTTTAAAATAGGAAGCATATTATGTTTAAAAAACCTCTTGAAGATGCTCTTGATATCTCTTTTTTACTTGCCAGTTTCCACAAGGACTTCCTGACAACTTCTTATTACACACCTAGTGTTTGTGTTGAGGCATTATATCTTTCGATTTCATAACTCTAGATTTTGTGTTTCAAGTTTTTGTTTCGATCTAATTATCGTACCATTGTAAGAGTAATTTCACATACTCTATTTATTACACGATTTTCCCTTTTTTTCATGTTCTTCCCTAGGTTCAAAGTGCAATTGATGGACTTCGGGACAGTGCAGCTAGTAGAACCAACAGATTACAAGAAGAGATGTCAGTTATGCAAGACACTGCTTGTTCTATTAAAGCTGAATGGACAAACTACATGGAAAAAGCTGAATCTCATTATCTGGAGAACACAGCTTCAGTGGAACGTGGGAAAAAGGATATGGAGGAGGTTCTCCAAAACTGGTGAGTATACTGCATTCTTGTTGCTAAGAGAACATTTTTCTATGCTTAAAAAGCTCGCTGAAAGTAAGTTTTAAAATAGCTTAACCAAACATGCTCTATATATATATATATTCATCGGTATCATTTTGGTGGATGAATTCTCATCTTAGCCTGCCATCGTGAATTAAAACAAATTGTGCAGTTTGCAAAAAGCAAAGTTGGGTGTGCAACAATGGTGCAATGCTCAAGAATCCTTGCTCGGTTTAGAGGAGAGCAATGTTGCTTCTGTGGATAAAATAGTTAGGTTAGTGACGCTTTCCTTGGTCGTGAACTTCAAGTTGAGCGTGCACATTTTTCATTCATTAAAAATATGCTATATATTTACTACAGAGGAGGGAAGGAGACCAGTCAAGTCCTGCGTGCAAAAATTTCTTCTGCCATATCATCTGCACTTGAAGATGCAGATATAGGAAGCAAGAATGTTCTCTCGTCTATTGAACGTAAGACATCAAACCTTTCAAATTGAATTATTTCACATACTAAATAGTATGTGACTAAAAAAATCCATGCAGGATCACTTCAACTTGACCGCGAGGCATGTCGGAATCTTAACTTAATGATTCATCCATGTTGTGGAAACTTGAGGGAACTGAAGAGCGGACACTACCATAAGACTGTAGAGATAACAGAGAATGCAGGAAAATGCCTTTTAGAAGAATACATGGTAAGACAATCTGAACTTCTCTTGCATCAAGTTATATAAATAGTTTTGTTAGCCTCAATATATTCCACAGGTACAGAGCAAAAGTAGGTAGAGATGGCAACGGGGTGGGTCGAACCTGCCGGGGCGAGGGCACCCCGCCACTCCCCCACCCCGCCTCGCCTTAGACGGGAGGGGACGCTGCGGGGCGGGGCGGGGGCCTACCCCATTTATTTTTTTCATTTTTTGTTTGTAATTATTTTTTTTATTCTTCACGGGACGGCAATCCCCGCCCCGCCCCGCCCCGTCGAGTTGGCAGGGCGGGGTAGGGCTGGGTGGAGCAGGACGGATTTTTTTGCCATCTTTAGAAGTAGGGTACCTTATTTTTAGGCTTGTGGGGCTCCTTTGTAGGTCAGGCATACAGAGCCATACAGTTAGTTGCTCCTTTTTTCACTTAAAAATATAGGAATGTGTGGGCCACAGACCTCTACAGCTATGACCGTTGCACTAGGCATGCTCAAGCCTATTTTTAACTTCATTTCGACTTCTTCATTGACAGGTGGATCAACCATCATGCTCAACACCGAGAAAAAGAGAATTCAATTTTCCAAGCGTTTCTTCCATTGAAGAACTCAGAACCCCAAGTTTTGAAGAACTGCTCGAGTCATTTTGGGACGCAAAATCGTCAAAACAAGCGAATGGAGACATAAAGCATATTTTAGAGGCTGCCCATTCCTTGAGAGACTCCCGAGCTCCCCTCATTGCTCTGAATTGAAGCAAACGTATGACGTAACTAGTTATAAGCACTTTCATAGTATTAAAATTAAATTTGTACAGAATTTATAGCTTGATGAATTACATTTGTTTGTTGTTTTGAACAAATTATATTCTTGGAGGTGTAAAGTGTGATACAGAGTAGGAAATAGTGGTCCGATTTTCCTTTTTTCTTTGGAGAATCAAAGAGAGTTTCAGTTCTCGGAATTTAGCTGTCATTGGAGTGTTTGTAATAGGAGAATGTAATGTTTAAATATATTTTTTTTGTTTTTATTTTTTCGGGGGTGGGGGTAGGGGCGTGGATAGTATTATCTTTGGGAAAATTGCAGCTGCCATATCAAATTTTTTACTTTTTTACAAACTTTGTCCAAACCTTTGATTTGTACCACCGTAGGTACCAAACCTTCAACAAAATCGCAGCCCAAGTCCAGATTCACAGTTTTCGTCAGTTTGACCCAAAAAACAGTCAATTGACCTCAAAAATTAAAATTTTAATAATTTTTGATCATATAAGATAAGGGTAAAATGGTAATTTTATAATTTTAATATGAAAAAATAAACAACATAAAATCCATCTCCTTCATCTTCCCCAATCCCCTCCCCCAAAAATCAAATACACTCCCAACATTTCCAAAACAATCCATTGAATTCCCCACCCCCCTCCAAAAACCAACTCCAATCCCTGCTGTCACAACCACGCCACCTTTTTCAAAAAAGTGAAAGGTTTGGAAAATGACACTATTTGCCTGTTTAATTTAATCAGGTGATAGTGTATTCGGAGAAGAGATTTCAATCGGTTAAAATGCATTGTATTCGGAGATATTTTGATCCCAAAATAGGGTCCCTAGGCCTAGGGTTAGTTATGCATTCTGAATATAGGAAATGGATTTTGTGTGACAATTTGTGGGCTTTTGATATGTCACGCGGGTGAAAGGGTTATGGGTCTAATGGTTGAAATTTGAATACTTCGAGGTATCTTTTACTTGCAATTGAGTGTGGTGGTGGAAGTGGTAGGTTAAGTTTCACTCCAGGTATGGCTAATATTCATCAAACAGTTGCAACAGAAACCTTATCACACGCTACTGATGCTCGTTCTGAGTTTGAGAGGCTTGGAGGAGTTCATGCGTGGGCATTATGATGAATGCATGTCCTTCAGTTCGTGAAGTTCTCCACATACAACTACTAACAGCTTGTGCGGAGGAGGAGAAGGTCGAATATCGAGGGTGATGATTTGGTAGTCTTCTACTGCCCGAAGATGGATTTTATTTCGTTTGGTTTGATTTTTGGGGGAGGGGATTGAGGAAGATGAAGGAGTTGGATTTTATGTTGTTTATTTTTTATATTAAAATTATAAAATTACCATTTTACCCCCATCTTCTTTGGTCAAAATTATTAAATTTCTAATTTTTGAAGTCAATTGACGGAAACAGTCAATCTGAACTTGGGCTGCTATTTTGTTGAAGGTTTGGTACTTACGGTGGTTCAAATCAAAGGTTTAGGCAAAATCTGCAAAAAAGTAAAAAAGTGAAAGGTTTTATACCCCGAATGCAAATTTCCCATTATCTTTATATCAGACAGTAAAGGAGCTCAGAATTTCTGTTTCTTCGGGGACGTTCCAAGGAGAATCGAGATTACAGAACTAAATTGAAAAATATCCACCCAGAAAGAAAAAAACGTACCATCTCCATCCGGATAGTATGTAAATGGTACACCAGACTGGACAGAAACGGTCATGATTATGAGGAGATACAATTTTGAAAGTTAGTCTCTAAAGAGAACTCTCTTTTCTAGTACCAGAATAACCAACCAGCTTAAATACATCTTCCCAGCAGTTCAAAGTTTACCTTGAAAGTACTGCAAATAGTTTATCTTGGATTTCATATACTATGTTTACATATGCTACTATGGTCGTTCTGCGTAAATACCTTCCTTCAAGAATAGGCTGGGTATTCATCTCTATCCTACGAATATACAAAATCTCAGGTAAGTAGAGTCCAAAAAATTGAAAAAAGGAACAATCATAAAGATGACAAATATACAGTGGAAAAAACGGCATACAAGATCAATACAATTCAAATGTCTAACTTCGAACTACTGTGGCTTGTTTGGTAATGCACTTGACAATAATATGGAAGAAAATAATCCAACATCTTGGTTATTGTACTATCCAATAAAGCCTACGTACCAAACATGCACCTAATGGCTCCATATTTTATCCTCCAAATTGGGAATAGATGAACTAATCCTTGATTGTTCACAACCATTGGGTTCATCTCTCTTGAGCGAGGGGGTAATTGCATTCAGAATTTCCACTAGCAAATAATATATACCTGCCTGGGCATCCAAAAAGAGTTTTTCTTTGCATTATGTAGCTGTGTAGGAGCACTAGTAAATGATCCTTAGATTCACTGTAAGAAATAAAAATGTGGAGTGATGACAACTGAGTGACATCAACTGAAAACTATACCCAAAATCCATATAATAGATCTGGCATGAAATGATGCACCTAGAGATTCCGAGCTACAAGTACAAATTAACAAAACTGACTTGTGTCAGTAGTTCATGGAAACACATTGAGACAGAATACATTCAACAATGAATCAGATTGGTAAAAAGAACTTCCCCTCAAATGAACAATATATATATATAACCCACAAGTACTCTTAGTAGTCATCTCATAACATTCTCTCCATGTCAGCAAAGAAAAACCCGACTTCTTGTCAGGAATAACAATATTACATCCACTTCCAAACTTGCACTATCTTTACTCGAACCAATTAGCAACTTCCTCCCTACTTTCAATAAAATTGAAATTTCTAACACAGCTGATATACAATACTAACATCACAAGTCAAAGAAAAACAAAAGATATTGCAGATTCAGCAATTCAAAGGCACAAAATTCGATCTGTGGGAAGGTGGCTAGGGAATCTTGCCATAACAGTGAACAGCAATCAAAGTGAATCCTCTATTAAAAGATGTTTACATACCATGACCCACTTTTCAGCCAATCTTAATACAGCGTGCTTAACTTGAACCACTTTTCAGCCAATCTTAATACAATGTGCTTAACGTGGTGGTTCAGCATTTGGTTCATAGAGGACAAAGAAAAAGCATGCGAGGAGGCCAGTAAGAAAGATCACATTATTTGATTCAAAAAATTGCATCTTAATTACCTGATAGCTAAAAACAAAAGCTCGTATTCAATCATCACGCTGGTGGCTCTCCACTAAATGGGTCATCCCCGAAATCTTCATTGGTCGAATTCTCCTGACATAGCAATTTATTTTCTTGCATAGAACTCAATCGAAGACCATCCCATATTATTGAAGGAGGACCATGATGCAAGTCACCATGTTCAGAACCATGGCTGGTCTCAACATTGTCCACCTGATCATTACCATTGGGGTAAACAAGCTCTGATCCCTTATCATCATCTGCGCATGACGCCTCAACATTGAGATCAGAAACCAAATCCAAGCCCGGTTGCTCCACATGCCCAGAGTAAGCAACAGTCACACCCCCTTGGTCAGATGGTTCAGTAGCATCCTTCTTCTGCCGCCTCCATTTTTTTGTGGATGAAGTCCCATCATCTTCAAAATCTTCTTCTTCTCTATCTCTGTGTAAATAAACCCACAATTTCCTCTCCCCATCAAATTGCACACAAGGATCTCGTTCATAATGCAAACGGTCCAATGCTCCACTAACAACTTGATTGACTTGAGCATCAGACACATCTTCCACAATGTATTGTGAATCTCTAATNCATCCACAAAATTTTCTAACAACTAAAATCAATCATTTCATTACAAAACATGTCTCCTCTTCTTCAAAATCTTCTTCTTCTCTATCTCTGTGTAAATAAACCCACAATTTCCTCTCCCCATCAAATTGCACACAAGGATCTCGTTCATAATGCAAACGGTCCAATGCTCCACTAACAACTTGATTGACTTGAGCATCAGACACATCTTCCACAATGTATTGTGAATCTCTAATCAAAGTACAAACATCAGCTCTAGTTCCAATACTTCCTGGTAATCTAGCAGCTGCATCTCTAACGAGACAAAGGATTGTAACATGAGGTGGTCGATCACGTTTTAGCATAAAATGATCTCGAGCCTTTGATGTTGGCTTGCCACCACACCTTCTTAAAGGAGCAACAATAGTTTTTTTACCATCAACAGCAGTGTAAGAAAAAGCCCTGTCCGGTATTAAATACCTAAGGACTTCCTCCTTCCGGAAGTATTCTCTTACTTCTTCAGAGCTTGGGTTGATGGTAATCAGACTCTTCTGAGCTCTAAGGTCCTTGAACCTTTCCTTCTCATCTAAATTAGATTGCAGAAGTGTCAAAGGGGGGGCAGGAAGACTTCCTATTTGCTGGAGCGTATCCTGACTATTTTTCAGCCAATTAGCAAATGAATCAACTAACTTGACAAGCATTTTGTGAGGAAGACCCCACGCATCTGGAGATGTAACCTCCTCAACAGCTTCATGATCAGATGAATTATGAGACACGGGACCAATCCATGACCAACATTTTTTTGATTTTTCATAGACAACAAGTGGTTTCCACCCTTTTGCTCCTAAAGGTGCCGTTCGGGATGAGAATATTTTTAAAACTCCTCTTACCAAATCCTGAAGTGGTTCCTGGGTTTCAAGAATGCAGGGATCACCAGGATTTGATCTCACACGGTTAACTATTTTCTGAACACTGAGAGAAGGGACATTCACTTGACCAAAAGGCACAGAAGTGCTAACATCCAAGTTTGCATTTGAATTCACCCCATTGGTATCTTCCTGCTTTCTTTCTTGCTCCTCCTCGTTCTCCTTTCCCGGGTCATTCTGATCAAGATCCTTGCCAGCATCGGAATTATCCTCCGGAAGCAATGTAATCATTGCCATACGAACTGCTGAAAGAAGATGAATGATGGAGATTGAAAAGCCGGTATGAACTGTAGGTGTAATCAAAGTAAAAGGCTTTTTCTGTTGTTTGGTTTCTGCCTCAACGTCTTCCACTTGCATATCCAAAATAGGCATCTTGGTAACTCCCTTCTCTAAAGCATCAGACACATCCTCAAACTTATTTTTTCCCCGTTTCTTCAAGGAGCTTGTACCATCAAGTTGCAGCTGAGTATCAGGGTGGAGGTATTCATTATTATGGTCCATGTACATTAAATCATCCTTCGCTTTCCGCTTCTTTGGGAGAGTGTTACATCCCATTAACGATACATCAGATCTCTCATGATCCCCAGTGTAGGGTTCAACCATTTGACCTTTCTTCCCCAACTTGAAAGGAACTCCATTATCCAGTTGCAGTGGTCGTGTCCAGAGCAAATCATCCTTCTCAAGATCAAAGTCTTGCATATAATTTGATTGAGGAACACCAAAATCACGGCCTGTTTCACTTTTCAGCCTTCGCTCTACAGTGAGTGAGGACTTCAGTGATGGCATGTGGAACCTTTCGCCGTTATCACTTTCCAGATGACCATTTCTTGCTGACTTGAAGGATTGTTGCCAATCGCCTCTTCCAGTTAAGCTACCTGATTCAGGAAAATAATCGTTATCCACATCTTCAGTGGAAAAAGAATTCAAGAGGCCACTGTCACGCATCTTACCCTTTAGTTCTGCTTTCATCATCCATAGAGGTTCACCAGAATCATCTATCTTTTTAGAAGAGTGTGATGATCCATCAAGAACCAAAAAACGATCTTTTTTATCCTTCTTAGAAAGTTTGGCCTTTTTCATATCTGTCACACCGCTAGGATAAGTCCACTTCCTCCTCATCAAAGGATTGTCATCCTCCTCCTCATCAATTTGTTCTGATGAGTCCGACTCTGTTTCTTCACTTCTGGGAAATGCCCTAATACCTCTGCTTCCTGCTGCATCTCGTCCTCCATTCAGCAAAAAATTCCCCGGGAACTTCTCGTCTACAGGCTTAGCTTTATACTTTGAATGCAATAATCTGTCGCTTGCCTTCACATCAGCAGCAGAGTCCTTACCTGTTTTCCACTTTTTACCTTTGGCAGACATATCATTCTGTTTGTACGAAAAATCAGCAGGAAAAGGTACACCATGTTGTTTGCTGGGCCATAACTGTTCACTCCCATCTAATAACTCTAATTGACTTCCTTTAAGTGACAAGTTTGATTTCTGACCTTTACTAACCTTCATATGATTTTCACCAGAAAACTGCTGAACATTATCAGTGTACTTCATCTTTTTCCCATAATCATATGCAGTTCTTGCATTTACTGGCTTTGTAGTTAACACCTTGATATCAGACAATTGATTGATGGTCTTGTTCCTGCCAAAAACATGTAAATCATTTTTCGATGACATAGGTGCTCCAATGAAACTGTCAGTGTACTCTTCAGCTCTTGGGTCATCTCGTTTCTTTCCCAATTTCGAACCCCCACCTCGTGCTAAATTCCGGTCTCTCTGCACAGCCACTTCAAACATTGCTTCTTCGTCTTCTTCTTCTTCTTCATCATCATCCTCATCCTCCATTATCTGCTGACTCATCCGAGCTGCCATCGAAGATGTAAACCCTGCAGTTTTATTATGTCGAGAAGGAGGCAGTGGAGAAATATATGGCCCCATCTTCATTTCCAATCCCTGGTGACTTGTTGGAAAGTGGCCTACTAACTCTCTTGTTGGAGTAGCCCTTGAATCAGCCAATCTCAGAGTTCCTTTGAGACTTTGCTTACCACGTTTTGCTGGTTCCATAGCAATTTGCCGACCATGACAAGAAAAATCGGAGGCGGCACCTGTCCCATAACCGGAATACCGAGCTGTCTTCTGCCCAAGCTTCTGATCCTTTCCCTTCTTGCCCCACAAACCATCACCTGACTCCTCTCTATCAGATGACTCGCTCCCCAACTCCATGTTCTCATTCATCAAACTCTTCTGGCTCTTCATAATATTCAACACACGAAGCTTCTCATCAATACTGTACCCCTTGCAATTCAGCCACGCATCTCTTATCTGACAAAGATTGTTAACCACTGCATTATGATGCTTCCGCAAATTATGATAATGCTGCCTTCTTTGAAAGAAATTCAAACCCTGACGGTAAAGTGCCACCCTGGGCTCACATAACCCTCCCTTCAACATCTGGAACAACTTGTCAACAGGGCTCCCAAAATGCAAGTTACAACCACCAAAAAGCTCTTTTAGGGTGTGCACAAAATTCTCTTGGTCCATATCAGGTAAATGCTTGGCAAGACTAAATCTTTCCTCTTCAGTGAGAACCTCATTCCACACCTCCATAGACAGCACATCTTTTAACCCCGAGAGATCATACAGATCGTAAGGAATGCTACAAGTTTGGTCACCAACTTGACAAAACTCTTCCCCACTTTCACCTAACTCCAATAAGTCAAAGTCATCAGACCCTGCCCCAGAATCACAATCATCAAATTCATCATCATCGTCAGATTCAACAACTGAAACAGAGTTCCGCCTCTGAAAATCATCATCATCGCTAGACATAATTGTGTCCCTACTGTGTGACGAATGATACTCCGGATCAATTCTAGACACTTTGAAGCTATTTTTCTCAATCCCCATTCAACAGTAACATAGCCACAGACAAACCACAAATAATTTCAGTCCAATTCAAAACCCTAGAATAACAAAAAATGCATTCACATTAAAAAACAATCTCAATCACTTAAACCAACATAAACGAAACACATGAACAAAAGGGGGAAAAAGTACAAAGGAACAAAATTCGCACGTTTTCCCAAAATCAAACCCCAATTCTTAAATTCTATAGATCCAATTCAAAATTTCCCAAAAAATTCCAGATTACAAAACAAAGCAAAAAACATAATCACGAAACAAACCCACAAAATATAACAAAAGAACGGAAGAAGAAGAAGAAATAAATCACGGTACAGCTACAGTCCACACATAAAAAGGCGAAAAGCCCGACGCGATCGAAGAATACCTGAATTTTTTTATGAGAGCAAAAGAAAGCGGCAGAGAGAAAAATCTTATACAAAATTTGGAGGCGATCGAGATAATTATTTGGTTGCGTGGAAACCCTAGCAATAGACGAAAAAAGGTAACGAGGCAGTTATATTGTGTGTGTTAGTATGTGTATTAAGAGTACACTTGGGAGAAAGAAGAAGACGATGGGAGTTAGTGTGAAATTACGAAAAAGGGTATGGGAAAGGTTGTGTATTGGATTGAAGCCTGCGGTGGAGTGGAGAGAGCAAAAAGTGGGGCTACGGGATGAGAGTTGGGTGTGGAGGTGATGGAAGGGAAAGAGAAGAGTGGGTCAGCTCAGCTGATTGAGGTTGGTAGGTTTGCAGGGAAGAGACTTGTGGGCCATACCTTCCAGGATTTTATGGCGAAATTTTACGAGAGGTTGAAGCCTTTTGTGTGAAATTGATTTTTAGAGGAAATTGCAACATATGTCCACTTTCACGTGATTATTTGTAAAAATGTTCAAAATTTATTCAATGTTCATTTTGTTATATTTTAGATCAAAATATCTTTGTTAATAATTTATAATTTCACACTAAAGACAAATATGTGCATACAATTAAATGTTTTGTTAGCCAATAAAATTTTGACAATAACATACTCTACTTATTTCAAAAGTACTATATTTCTCATCGACACATACATAAAATATCGAGAACTACTCCGTTTGATTCGCATTATTATAGAATGAGAATGAAAAATATAGCCGTTATTGGGCCCCATACAAGAGATAGAAATTCAAATTTGAANTATAGCCGTTATTCGGCCCCACACAAGAGATAGACATTCAAATTTGAAGGTTTGATGTGATGTATCACGGTCATATTTCTCATTTTTAGTAGAAATTGATGAGAAACAAACGGATATTTCAAATGTCAAGAACTTTATGAAATGTCATTTTTGGAATGAAATCTAGGGCCCATTCGGTAAGGATTAAAATCGGATTAAAATTGAAAAACTATCCGTTATTGTTGACTTTTATTAGACGAGTGAGACCGAATAACGACTATATTTTTAATTTTAATTGGATTAAAATTGCTACTGAACGGGGCCCTAGTTGTAGATAAATGAAGTATCAAGATGAATAATGTTCAATTATTGATAACAACTTTTAAAATATCAAAACATCATTTTAATATAGCTTCTCATGGAGGCTATCTATTTTTCTCGAAATTCGTGACAAATTGAGAAAAAAATGTTTTATTTTTCATTAAGGGTATAATAGACAATTTAATACCGAATTTGGCTATTTTTGCAAGAATTATCAAAATTAGACACTTTTTAATTGACAAACATGAAATTAGCAATTTTTGTAAATTCCACATTATTTATTGATAAGCGATTTTTTTAGATAATGTAATGTTAAAAAGAAAGAAAAAAAAATAGGAAAAATATAACAAATAATAGTTTACGAGAATATGTAGTTAAAAATGAGTGAAAAAAATGATTTTGAAAAATTAGTTCCAAACAAGAGTTTAGTTGGTGTTTGGTGAGAATTAAAATTAGATTTTTAGTAAATCATGATAGAAGTTTTTGAAATGTGTGATTGAAAATCTCTGAGACCCATGAAAGATGTGATTAATATTGATTGTTTGACTTTAACTTAGATTAAAATTTGATTTTAATCCGAAATAAATAGGGCCCAATATTTTTATGTCAATTGAACATTTCTTTATCAAAATTAGCGGAATCTTAATAGCAATTGGGATCTACTGTACAATACCACGATATGTAGGGTGATATGGTAAAAAGTAAGAAGGATCGTGTCTACTTCTTACGTCTCAAAATCTAGCATATCCATCGGTACCTTATTCAACTTAATTTGTAACATAATTTCCATTTTAGCAACATGATATTTTATATGTGATAAAGATACAAGCATCACTTTTTTTTTTGTAAAAGAGTAAGTTTTTTATGGTGTCGAATGAATTAATATAAATATTAGAACCATTCATGAGGTCATACAAATTGCACTGGACAGGTTTCCTGAGTTGTCTAGGATAGCAAAAAATCCAAACAACCCAAGATGTGCAGGCCTCGTGTCAAGGACTACAACGATACTTAGACCCTTGACCACTTGCAGTCGTAGTTTACCTAAATGCACTTTATAAATATTTGTTTAAATTATAATTTCCTTTCAATTGTAAAAGTTTATTTTAGTGCTCAAATAATCATGATGTTTGTAAATACTTATATGATTCATCGGCTTTAAAATGTATACTCAGTGCAATTCGGTTTTCTTACTTAAGCTATTATAGTGGTGGTATTCAAAATCTTGTCAACCTTTCTTGTGTTCGTCCTCTACACCAACAATTTTGATTTACTACTTTCGTTAATCAATCGACATGCTATTTTTAATGGATTCAAATCATCTATTGCAATAATATCTTCAAAATGATGTTTATTCCAAAATCGATTGTGAATAGGCAAATGGTATTATACAAGAGTAGACTGTCGCATATTGTTCTTTTCTACGCTAGAAGGAAAGACCATCGTCATAGTTGGTATCAGAGTTACAACTTACGATCGTTGATAATAAAGCATTAGACGCATCACACACCACTAAGGTGGTTGACGACAAAAATAGTACTAAAAAATGCCTAAATGCTCTTGATAAGTAAACTTCCAAGTTATGCTACGTTTTCGAGGCATTTAAGAGAAAAAAAAAAAGGTTGAGATAGCAGCTAAGAACCATGAAATACACATGTAACTGGGTGAAAGCCAAGCGGCTTGCATAATGATGAGTAGAGATGGCCAAAAAACCTGCCCCGCCCCGACGAGGCCCCGCCCCGAATGGGACGAAAAAAACCCGCCCCAACAGGTTGGCTGGGCGGGGCGAGGATTGCCGCCTCGCCCTGCCCCGGTAAGGTTATAAAAAAAATTTAATTAAAAACTTGAAGAATTGAACTCAAGTACTCAACTCAACCCTAAATTCCCAAAAGGCCTAAAACCTCCCAAATCTCTCTCTCTTAGACTCTCTGTCTCTCGCCGTCTCAACTCACCACCCGCCCCGGTAAATCTCTCTCTCTCTCTCTCTCTCTCTCTCTTAGCTTGAGTTAAGGTTCTTAACTTGTGATTGCCGTTTCGGGAATTCGTAGAAAATTGAATCATGGGATGTTGAACTTGATTGTTTGGATAATTTTTTAGAAGTTCTTTTAATTAGAGGAAGTGGCTAACGTAGGTGTATTTTCTCAATATCCGAAGATGGAAGAAGCCTTTAAATTTTCTAGTTTAAGCTTACAAAAGCTAATGATATCAATTATAATTAATTAAGTTTTCGTTCTTTTTGTTTGGTTCTGGGAATTTAATCTTTCAACACTTGTATTTATGTTACAACACTCTGTAAGGAGAGGACTCAGTAGTGCACTTGAAAAGTGGTCAACTTGTGAAGACCTTCTTTTGGAACTAAGTATTTTCTGTATGCAAATATCGTGTGGAACGAGCTGATAGAGGGGAGAATTTTCATTATTCACACGTTCAGCATTTCTTTAAATCATTATAATCCATTTTAATTGAATTGCGATAATATGCGTTTCTTGTATCAATAGGTTCTCTATAGTTCAAACTCTGTGCATGTTGATCTTGATTTCTCTCACATTTAAGCTAAATTCCTTGATTTTCATCCGTGATAATCATCATTGCTTCTCCTTTTTCCTTCTTAACAGAAACTGGACTTCAAGTTTCCTTTATCTGTGTCTTGTATACACTTTATATTGGATTCTTATGT
>CAIGRL010087148.1:0-10786 GCA_903798325.1 Fraxinus xanthoxyloides
TTCATTTTTGTTGATAATTTCTATACAAAACAAAGTCAAACGAATATGGTAATATTTTCTAATTGTTTTAAATTTTTTTTTTTTTACTTTTTGGTAATTGGAACAAATTGTAGACGTATTGGTAGAAAAAATTATCTCTTTAATAGACAATTTTTATAAAAAAAGGAAGCCAAACGGACATCAAACTTTCAACATTTTTTAGGTAGAAAATTATATCAATCAAACACAATTAATTACAATTCCAAGTAAAACAAATTCTAGGCAATTCAATTCCCAGTAAAATATTTTCTTTCCACCCATTTTCCATATTTGCAATCAAACGGACCCTTAGTTCAACATGCTAGGCGTGGGTAATATTGGACACGTAAGATTAGATAAAATAAAAATAAAAAATCTCATTTTCACATCGTGATGGCTTGTTGTCATATCCTAACCTTTTGGAGGTCAATACTAACAATGCATTATTTCATCAAACGAACCCGAATTATAAAGCTACCGCACAATCGCAATCGTAGTGTCTCGATTTTTACTGCAATTGCTGCTTTAACTATTAATATTTAAAAATTTCAAGAATATTAAAATTTGACAACATTATTTCAAAATCACATGCAACGCACGTATTATACTCGACCCTTTGAACTCGTGGTAGCCCTCATGACTAGCAACTGATGATAGATCCGTATCGTCATTGGCCAAGCCAGGACGAAGTCGTAATAGTTCAATTTTCAACTATAGGACTTTTTACTAGTGAGAGACGTTAAAGTTCTCTTTTAGTGAATACTAATGGGCCTAATCGGCCGACCTAGCACGCTTCCAATTATTATAAAGTATCATAAAGTCAGCAGCTTTTGAAAATCGAATTTTGAAACATGCATTCTATGTACCAAAATATACAATTATTTGTCCCTCATTTGACCATCATTATTTTAAAATATTATTTTTTACTTACTCATTTTCAATCACATCCACACAATTAAATATTTTACTCGTAAATTTAAAAAAAATTCATAATTTTTAATTACGTTCTTCAAAAATTCAATATTTAAAACTCTATTTTATTCAAATAATGGTTGTCAAACGCAGCCTATCTCTCTACAAAAATGTCAAAATGAATTATGTGCTTGTTTGAATTTCACTCTACATTACTGAAATTATAATATGATAAAAATAAATAATAATTGAGTGAGTGGTAATTGTGAATCAAATTACTCCGTAAGTAGTAATTGTGAATCACATATTCTTCAAAAATATCACTTCTCACAAATTCTTTTCTAAAAACTTACATCAAACAATACCTAAAAAAAATTGAATCGAGGAGTCGACAAATCCAATTTTCAAGTAAAAAGATAGATTTTGAAACTAAGCATATCAATCAAAATTAATCTCTTCTATCAAGAGCTCTCAGCAATTACCGAGTCCAAATTTTCTTTCAAACATAAGTTTGTCAAAACGTACATGTGCTATTTACTTAAATGGATGTTTGATAAGGCTTAAAATTAGATTTTTAGTAGATTGTAATAGAAGTTTCTGAAATGTGTGGTTGAAAAATTGTGGGACCATGAAAATGTGATTAATATTGATTGTTTGACTTTGACTTTAACTTAAATTAAAATCTAATTTTAATCTATACCAAACAAGGCCTAAATCTTTTTTTGCGTGTGAATCAGATTCATTTTTGGGGCAACTTTACTTCAAATGAGTGAAAGAGTTGATCAAGTGTGAAAGTTTCACAAGCACTAGCACGAAGACTTTTGTAATTTGGGGTCAATTTACCAAAACCATGTAAACTATTGAAAAGCAATAAAAAAGAAATTAAACCTTTTTAGCATAAAAATGTGATAAATAATTTTCCAATCAAATTCTATTCTTTCCGAAAGAAATAGAAAGAAATTTGGTCTCCCATCTTTTCTTGATTTTTTGTCTTCACCCAATTATCTTCACGTGAGCCCACACCCACCCACACCCACACCCACACCCACCTACCTAGGTTGTCTGTCCACATAAACTAGGGTCAAGATTCAGATCTCCATCTTCCTACTGATTTGATTATACTTTCGCTTCCCATTTTGGGCTCCACAATTGCCACCACCACCTCCGGCCACTGTCCCCGCCGCCCATTCTTGATCACCTCCACCCCACTAATCTAGTTAGTCCACCCAAACTAGTTCAAGATTCAGATCTTTTTTATACTTTCACTTCTCATTCTGGGCTCCGCAATGCCGCCACCACCTTCCACCACCATCTCCACCGCCGCCGCTGCCGTGCTTCTCACACTCTCGATCACCTTAGCTCATAGCTGCTCACCTCCACCGTCTAAAGACGCCAAAGTTTCATGCCCACCTTTCAAATCCATACCCCCTTTTCCTTTCTCATTCTCACCTGGTTGTGGCCACCCATTTTTCCAACTCCAGTGTTCAACTTCACACGCCACCATTTCCATCAACAACATCTCATTCTCTCTACTACAGTATGAATCAAACTCCACCTCTCTCACTCTCTCTCCTACGCCGTTGTCAGCTCCGCCACCGTTTAACCGCCACCACAACTGTTCTTCTCCCCACACAATTTCCGCCCTCAACAGATCTATATCACTCAGTGGTTCACCATTTAGAGTCTCTGATTCTTCTTGTTCCCGCCTTTCGGCCCTTAAACCTTGCCCGCCTCCAAATCTCCCAAACTGCAGCCGCTGTTCCTGGGAATGTAATCTCATCAAGAACCCTCTTCAACTCCTCCATGAATGTGGCTCCTCCACGCGCCACCGAGAAGACTTTCAACCGGAATGCCAAAGCGACGTACTTGGAGTTCTTGAAAATATTATGAGAAGAGGATTTGAAGTTGAGTGGGATGAAGACCAAGACTCGTACTTTTCTAGCTGCAAATCCTGCAGGGCCAGCAATGGCTTTTGTGGGTTCAATTCGACAGACCCAAAGAAACCATTCATTTGTTTCCCATCTCAAACAAGAATCAAACAGAAAAGTCTAAATCGAATTGCTATATTATCTATAATTTTCTTGTTTATGTGTTTCTTAATTGCCATTTCTATTGGAACTGTGTTCTTCCGGTCAAGAAGAAAAGCACTCATGGCTGCAGAGGAAGATCCTACAATAATCTTCCTCCGGCGCCACCGTTCTGCTAGTCTTCTCCCACCAGTTTTCACATATGAAGAGCTTGAGTCCTCTACAAATAGATTCGACCCGAAGCGCAAAATTGGGGATGGAGGATTTGGTTCAGTGTATTTAGGGCAGCTTTATGATGGTAGAATAGTCGCAGTAAAACATCTCCACAAGCACAATCCCGCAACAGCTGCTGGAGCTAAAGGATTCTCAACAAAGTCATTTTGCAATGAAATCTTGATTTTGTCCTCGATTAACCACCCAAATTTAGTCAAGCTTCATGGCTATTGCAGTGATCCAAGAGGCCTTCTCTTGGTGTATGATTATGTGCCCAATGGCACTTTATCTGATCATCTCCACGGTAAGAAGAGTTTGTACCAAAAAGGGGCGTTAAAGTTAACGTGGAATACGAGAGTCGACATCGCGCTGCAAACTGCCATGGCTATTGAATACTTGCACTTTTCAGTGGTTCCACCGGTAGTTCATAGAGATATTACTTCGTCAAACATTTTTGTAGAGAAGGATATGAGAGTGAAAGTTGGTGATTTCGGGCTTTCGAGGCTTTTAGTATGCCCAGAAACCTCAATGGCATCAAACAATTCTTCTGAAGGAGTTTGGACAGGTCCTCAAGGTACACCAGGGTATTTAGATCCTGATTATTACAGATCATTCAGGTTGAATGAAAAGAGTGATATTTACAGCTTCGGGGTGGTGTTATTGGAGTTAATAACAGGGATGAAAGCGGTCGATCAGAATCGAGATAAGACGGAAATGGCATTGGCGGACATGGTAGTGCCAAGGATACAAATGGGATTGTTGCACCAAGTTGTGGATCCTGTACTAGTGGTGGACGGGGAGGCAATGGAGGGAGTTGGTGCAGTGGCTGAATTGGCATTTCGATGCGTCGCAGTCGATAAAGATGATCGGCCGGATGCCAGAGAGGTGGTGGCGGAGCTAAGGAGGATTAAGGGCTGCGGCAGCGGTGGTGGCATGTTGAGGGGTTCAAATTCTAGTAGTGTAGTGGTTCCTGATGGAGCAGTGCTTATGGGGAGTTAACAATCTGTCTATGCACATGTGGGGATATGTTTTGTTTGTTTGTGAAAAATTCAAAATAGAACGTTAATATATCTAATGGACTGTCGTTTTACTTGTATTGAATCATGCCCTGTCCTTGTATTTCCAGTTTAGATTTCTGTTCTCGTTTTTACTGGTTGTCCAGTTTAACTTTCTTGCCCAAATGATATGTTAGAATTTCATTTTCATCTACATTGACTTGACCATACAGCAAAAACTAAGCTAAGCTCGACTCAGGACTTAATCCATTGTGGGCCCACCTCGTGAGATGTCTAGCCTGGTATGCATTAGCAACCTCTATAGCACTTTGGAGGAGCGACCGCCTAAGGTTGGCCCAAGTGGCCAAGCCTACGTCACAATATGTGGTAGTGATTGCCCGTTTTCAACCCTTAATTAGTGGGGGAAAAAGTATCATAGAACACAGAGCAAATGATGCAATTTTAGAACGTAGAGAACACTGTCATCAACAGCAATTAAGGGTTATAACATTTATTTTGACCTCTATAAGCGTAGTACCTAAGGATCTTGCTCTATTAATCTCGGTTAAGTGAAATGTGAAACCTCTAACATGCTAGCTTTGTTGTGACAACTTGCAGCTTCCGGCCTTCCTAGTATTGAATAACCTTTCTCCTGCGATAAATGCAACAATTTACGTTAGTCATGTTCAAATCTCACTTATCAAGCAAAGCTTGAAAGTTGAGAAAAAAGTGGACATGTACCAGGAGGCACCACAAGAATGGTGCGCGTTCTCGTTTCTTCAACTGTTTTTCGATGGCTTGGATAGCTGCAAGTGACAAAATTGTGATTAATAACTAACTGGCAATAAATTTGGATTAGGACAGTATTGGTTCTACCTCGCGATGCTTGTCCAGTACTTAGAAGCAAACTGATCCATATTTCATTGAATACGTCGAGTTGTTCATCTGATGCCCCAATTATCTAAGCACAAAGAAGCAGAATTTTACGTGTCATTTGAAGGAAACTAAAGTTGAATGAAATAAACACTAGGTAATTTTGCCTGATACCTTACAGTTAAGGACATCGAATTCGTGTCCAAGAAATTCCAACGCCTTTTCATTTTCACCTTTCCCATACTCGCAGAGTGCTTCTGCAAGCTAGAAATGAATACACGCGAAATAGCATCAAAACTTTTCTATCTATGATGAATTCTTTGAATTATACAATGCTAACAAGGAATTTTACATTCTTGACCAAGCCCATAACAATTATAAATTCTCATTGTCAGGGCAATTGAGAATCTTGAAAGTGATTAAAGCTTTTACTTTAAAAACCCAAATGAAAGAACACAAGTGCCAGTATAATATCTATGACGCCTTAGAAAGAAATTAAAATTGAAAGAGTATCATAGTTAATTATTCTTCAGAAAAATGACCAAATCATTGTAAAAGAACCTGAACTCCAATCTGCATCAACTGCTGCTTCTTCTTGTTCATTGTAGAAATCCTACATTAATAAGACGCCTATTGGATTGAATTGAGAATTGCCCAATTCAAGAAACACCTGAGAGGGTGGAATGATTTGCTAACCTAGATTTTAAGCCTTGTAATAGATTTTCTGCTTCAGCAAATTCTCCCGTAAATGATAAGGCCCACAGTATCAAGATATCCAGGTGCCACTCGAGATACCAACAGGCCTAAATATTGCAAATGAGAGAGTTTAGTACGCTTAACATAATCAAATCAAATGAAGAAGAGAAACCCATAAATAGAAAGGTCAAATGATTAAGAAAACGTAATCCGAAAATTCAAATGAGACTAGGCCCTGTTTAATCCACATTCGAATAAAAAATTATTCTTTCAATACTCATTTTCAACCGCACAATCTTCAATAAAATAATATACAAACAAATCCAAAATTTTTCCTTCTTTTTTAACCACATATTTTTCATCATATCACTATTTAAAATACATTATTTCCTTGAGAATGTGCATCAAACAAGGGCTAACCGATATATTAAGATGTACTACTTGCACATACCGCATAAAAGAAATATATGCAATACTCTTATAGTTTTTCTTTCCTCTTTCAGTTCCCATTAGTTCCTTTCTTTTATAATTAATTTATTGCTTGCTTTCTATCATTTTTTTTTTCAATTGGAAAGGAGGGAGTTGCATAATAGACAAAAATGAAAGGGATTTGATCAACACAGAGTTAATGTAAATGGAACTTTCTCGATCTTATTTAGTAAAGTCTTGTCTTTTGTAGAGGATGTTGCTTCATAGCCTGTAAGATACTCATTTTAGTAATTAGAAAATCCAGAATCAAATACCAACTTCTTTTATTTCACCATAATTGTATACACACTGGTAATCACCACAAACGCAGAACATAAATGATGGGATGTTCTAACTCACTCTATCTTTCAGACCCACAGCTAAGATCTTCAGACGGTCCTCAAACATATCAAGTCCACCATGTACATGCACACGCAGTAACAGACCAACAGCATTTAAGTATACCTGCATGCATAAAAAGATATGAAAATTGAATAAAATTTGTAGCATGTTAAAAGGTGGTCATTTTGGGGAAATGTTATCACTGACTTCTACAGGCACAGCATCACTTCTTTCCAGTTCTTTCCATATACGCTGGTCATAAACCTCTTGTACTTTCTCCATAGGAGCACGACCTTCCAAGTAACATAGAGCAACATGCCACCAATTATGCGTATACCTAATACACAGTTTTCTTCAGGCAACCAAAAACTAAACAAAATAATCTAGGCAAAAATCAAGGTATCATTTATGGTTAAAAAACACACATAAAAGATGACAATGAACTCCACGATCTTGCACATTCTTCCATGAAATTCACTGCTTCCTTGAAATGACACTCGTATTGATATACATGACAAAGCTGCATAGGAACTCAAAACTATCAGAATCAGTAAGGTAGGAAATGTATTAAGGTAGTAATCAGGTTATTAAATAATTATTTTCTTTCCACAGTCAATACTCGAGAAAGATACAAAAGCATAACATTATCTCATGCATTGTCAATCAGTTTCACGACCACAGTTCTGTAATCCAAGACAAATTGAAAAATCGTAATGTAATTCAATTTGAAATACTCAATAAAAGACGTGGGCAGCCATATATTGATCAAGGCAAGAAATAGCATTCTAGATCTACAAAACCAAAGGGCTTTCATATTCAGCTAAAATGTTGAAAGATTATTGCTACTGGAGAAAGCTGAAATTAACATTTTTCACAGAACAGAATTGTTGTGATATGCTCTGGAGAATAAAAATAAAATATGTTATTCGTGCAACAGAAAGTATCCTCCTAAGTAGAATTGAAAAAATTCAACATACAATTATACGGTTGAGCATCAATGCACGTGATGCGCAATAATGAGAAAGTAGTGGGAATCAAGTATGCTTACAGCATGTTGCGCCCATGGATCATCCTTGTTGATTTCCAATCCCTTTTTTCCAGCTTGCAATGCAGCTTCCATTTGACCAAGCTCTAATAATGGAAAGGCAAGCATCCCATATATATAATTTTCTCGATCATTTATTGTTAGGACCTGTGCATCATTCATCAGATATAAGTTATCTAAAAAGTGGACGATAGAAGTTTTAAATTTTTTTCTTTTGCTTCGTTTAAAGTGATAATTGGCCACATGGTTATATAGGAAACTCCAAAATAATGGAAAAGTTAATTGAGAATCAATGGTCAATTTTGTTAATTGTCTGAACAGTGAATTTGCTTTGTAGTGGTCCAAAGTACCTGTTCAACAAGTTTCAGGGATAAATCAGGTCGACCCATGTAAAAGCATAACACTTGAGCCCTCTTTACAGATAGAAGATCTTTAGGAAAATCTTGTAATAGCTGCAATTAATGAAGACAACACCAAGAAATCACAAATTGTTCCTAGAAATACCCAAAACAAAAGTTAATTCTGTGAATAGAAATGGCACATTAACAAGTCCATATCTATGATCTATCATGCTTCTTAGAGGCAGATACGTGTTAATTGAATCATAGTCCTTCAAATCACTACTATTAATTTCAACGATGAATTATAACCTACGTGAGGTGTTATCGAAAGCCCTACTACCCCAACATATCTTTTCTTCAATCCTAAGGTAAATATCATTATGTACTGAAAAAATAATACTTACAAGTTTTAGTCACTTCACACCTCGGAACGCACCATTTTTATAAAGATAAACCGGCTTTCACATCTTCTTAACCCGAAATGAAATGGAAGAGCGTTTATCTCCGCGTTCAGAGGTGTGAAGTGGGAGAGAAGGGATGTCATAATTTGGGTTTTGGCATAGATCTAAACTCCGATTCTCTCATAAAGATCATCCTTGATCACCAAAGCAAACAAATTTCGAAAGTCGGTATATCCAATCAAACTTTTCTCCAACAACTAACTTTATATGAGATATCTAAATAATATCAACAATTCGGCAATTTAACAATTCTAAGGCAGGACAAAGCTTGAATAATTACTATTCATAGCTCAGCCGAATTGCATACTGTATCTCGTCATTCCAATAAGATCATAATCAGCATATATCACCTAGTTGATGCCAATGGTTATATCTAAACCAACAAAATCATTTTGTGAAACTTCTACAAACTTGTGCCGCAACAAGACAATTAATCAAGACTAAGTAGCCCANACTCCGATTCTCTCATAAAGATCATCCTTGATCACCAAAGCAAACAAATTTCGAAAGTCGGTATATCCAATCAAACTTTTCTCCAACAACTAACTTTATATGAGATATCTAAATAATATCAACAATTCGGCAATTTAACAATTCTAAGGCAGGACAAAGCTTGAATAATTACTATTCATAGCTCAGCCGAATTGCATACTGTATCTCGTCATTCCAATAAGATCATAATCAGCATATATCACCTAGTTGATGCCAATGGTTATATCTAAACCAACAAAATCATTTTGTGAAACTTCTACAAACTTGTGCCGCAACAAGACAATTAATCAAGACTAAGTAGCCCACCTTAGAATGTAGCTCCACTGCCACATCATCATCTCTATCCGGTGAAATTAAATAGTACAAGGCATCAAACACCGCTTTCTCATATGAACTAGCATGTTCCTGTCCAAATTACACTAAAATTTACCAAATCAAGAATGAAAAATATGAACCAAACAATAAAACTTACGAAATAAGAGAACCAAATACAAAACCCACAGAGAATTTCTTATCAAAAACAAGAGAAATCATACAAGACCAGACTTGGCAGCATCGATTAGTAGAAGAGCACGAGAAGGGTCCGAGGAACAGAGAAAATGGGCAGCTAAAATGTTTCCCAGAACGCATTTTGGATCATTTATCGTAGCTTCCAATATTACTGACCTCTTTCTTCCATAGCTAAGAACCTAAGAACAAAAAATCATGAATTCATTCATTTCCATCATTACAAAATAACTGAAATCGTTTTATTTCACCAAAAAAAATAAAAAATGCAGGGATTCAGAAATAGACCTGAAGATAGTAAGAATTGATAGCAGATAAACAAGCATCTGAACAAGTATTCACTTCATGACCCCACCTGTCAAATTTCATCTCTTTTCCCATCTTAAATTGTATGTGTGTACGCATGATCTGTTTTGCTTTCTGTGTTCTTTGCTTTATGGGTACACAAGAAACAGAGACAGAGCAGAATCGAATGATAGGATCTTTTGCCCAATTAATTGAAATCAGATGATAGCTACACCTATTTTGGAACTTCGATATGTTGACAAAGGAATTCCACTTACAGCTTATGGATATATATATTTTATGCTGATTTCTTAGGAAATTGTAGATGAGAAAATTGTTTCTGTCGTCCGAGGGATTTTTCAAGTGAAAACTTAACATTTTAATTATTTATTATAATAGAAAAAAAAATAGATTTTACGTAAATGCCTTAAATATTTTTAATATAAATAATAAATCATTTTTTTTTTCATTTTTAAACTTGTCGTAATCGACTCGATTTGAGAATTGAGAGTTTATTTTGAGGGTGGAGGAGTTATATGTTATGAAATCGAGAAGAGATAAGTACGATAAAAGAAGTTTTAGAACAACAAATATATTTTCGATCCTTTGAAATTAGACATTAATATATCTTTAATTGCTTTCAAGTCCTCCTCTTGGTCGTCATTGCTCCACCCAAATTGAGGAGGGTTGGAGCAAGTGGGGACAAATTGATAGAAAATCGAAAATAAGTTATAGATTCAATTCAAATACTATAATCAAATCATTTCTCATATAAACTCTAAATTTAAATATCATGTTGAAATCAAGAGAAAATAAAACATACATCGATTTATGATAATCTGATTCTTTACTTGAATGTGTTAGATTTTCCAATTGATTGGTAGTCTCCATTTCAATTTTGATCTCTATTGATGAGGATGTAGAGAATCTCAAGAACACCAACAATTGATAACCATGACCCCAATATAATAATAAGATAATGAATAGTCATTATCTTTAATTTGTTTCAAATCGTCACCTTCATCAATTTAAAACAAAATTTCGGTCTCTACACTTTAATTCCATGAAACCTAATACTCATTAGTCCAAATATAACTTTATTGGATCACTT
>CAIGRL010087161.1:0-17522 GCA_903798325.1 Fraxinus xanthoxyloides
TTGCGATGAGTTTTATGTCTATTGTCAAATACTGTTTAGCATAAAATCTTGGTTACACTGAATCTAATATCCTATTATTCAGAGTTGAGGGAAGATGGGCATGGGCGGGCGGTGTTGGGAGATGGAGGTAAAGAAGATTGAAGAAGGCCCTTTAATGAGTGTAAATTTGTTATTGAATTATAAAGAAGGCTTTGTAAACTTTAGGTTGATTTGTTATTGAATAGAGATGAGTAAATTTGTACAGTGGTCAGTTTTATATAGGTGTTGGTAATTTGTCATGAAACTTGTAACTTCTGAAGGCGTTTGAAGTTGTAATGTTATTGTTCTTTTCAACTTTGTTAGGATGTGGTCGTTGCAGTTTCTTTATGGCTACCTTATAAGAATTACTGTTTAATTTTTCACATTCGAGATGAAGATGCATTGATCATAGGTTCCTCCTATCAGTGACTTGTGGTTTGTTTTGCTGATTTGAATATATTCTGTTTTAAATTTAACAACTCAACCCTATGATTTTGATTTTGTTTTGCTGATTTGGATATATTTTGTTTTAAATTGAAGATGCATTGATCATATGTTCCTCTTGCAAAGCTTTGCAGGTATAGTGGCGGTCTTAATAATTTGAATGCAGTGACTCCAAAGGTATGATTGCTGTCGGAACTGAGTGGCTGTCGGAGAAGGTTTGTGATTTGTTTGGGATTAAGGGTTTCGTGTAAGTTTGAAAGTTTGATTTGGGAGAAATGGTAAGAGAGAATAGGGAAGGGGAGAGAGAAACTGAGAAGGGAAACGGGGAGAGAGGGAAGGATGTTGGGTTTTATTATTTTGAAGTTTTTTTTTTTTTTAAATTGCTGCCGCGTCATTTTGTCAAGTGATTTTGTCAACCAACTTGGTACACGTAGCGATTTATAAATAAAAGTTACCATCTCAGAACAATGTCAAATTTGATGTATATGAAGCGAAATTTTATAAATTGTCATCTTTTTGTGGCATGAAGTTATGCTTGCTTTTTATATAGCACTAGTTAATAAATAAACTCGAAAATGATTTCCAATAAAATAAATTTTATCTACAACAGGGATGACAATGGTATGGGACGGAGCTAAATCAATTATTACCATCCCCATCTTATCGAGGATTTTCGAGCGTCAAGTTGGAGATGAAATTAAGTCATATTTTAAAAATACATTTTTCTTCCCTCTTTTCAACATTTCATTCTTTAATAAAATAATATTGCACAAAAACTCAAAATTTTTCTTTATTTTTTAATAACACACTCTTCATCAATCTATTATTTCAAAATGTATTATTACAATAAAATGAGACTCAAACGGGCTCTAAATTTTTTTTATTTATTGTTCTATTTTATTATTATTTAAATACGATATAAGTTTGAGAAATATAAAACTAAAATAAAAATATACAAGGTAAGCCTGAAGAATTTCAAAGGATATCAATTTTCCTAATTTACGATAAAGTCATGTTTGGTGAGAATTAAAATTCGATTTTTAGTAAATTTTGATAAAAATTGATTAATCGTGTGGTTGAAAAGTTTTGAATCGATAAAACATATGATTAAAATTAGTTATTAAGCATGGCTTAATGTGCTACGGGTCTTTTTTACCTTTTTTTTCTTCCAAAAAAAAAAGGAAAATACATTTTCAAGAGGATTTCCATTTTCTTCTTATTTTTTTCACCTTCTCGGTGACCATCGCGGGCCAAATTCTAAACCCCAAACCCGCGGGGCTTATCTCTTTCTCTCTGCCGATGAAATTGAAAACACACTGTCCCGTATCCTTTCATCTTCGATTCCATATTTGCAGATGAATTCCGCTGTAATTTCTCCCCATCAAACTCTCTTATTCACTTTCCCAGTTCATCACTCGAACCCGAAACCCAAATTGAAAACCAAACTCAAAACAAACCGCTTTGGAAATTTCTCATCTTCAGCTAAATGCTTTTCACACAGCAAACCTCCCTATTCACTTCGAATTGTCCAGTCATCTGTTATTAATAAGATTAACAAGATTGAACCACAACAGAGGACAATCCCACCCAATTTTGATCAAGGTAATGACAAGAATGCACTTGACATTGTGAAGCCTGTAGTGTATACATTGCTTTGTATCGTTCTCGGGTTATTCTGCCCATTTTCGGGGTTCCGGCAACCTGCTTTTGCAGTTGTTGCTACACCTTCGGCGGTTGTGCGTGGATTATTTGGGAGGAAAACTAAGGGCGAAGAGAAAAAGGAAAAAGGTCACAAGTACTCACATTGTACTCGGAAATTATTAGAGATTGTAGCTAGGCTGCTCAAGACAATAGAGGATGCCAAAAGTCCTGGCCAAGAGAATTTTGAAAATGTCCAGGATGCGTTGAAGGAGGTCAAAACGACCAAGAAAGCCTTGCAAGATGAGATAATGAACGGACTTTATAATGAGACAAGGGTTTTGAACAGGGAAAAAGCAGAGTTGATGAAGAGCTCTGAGGTGATCGAGGATAAAATATTGAATGCTAAAAGGGAGGAAGAGAATTTGACGAGGAAAGCAAGAGGAGGAGATGAAAGAATTGAGAGATTGCAGGAAGAAATGAGGCAATGGGAGAGTGAGTATAATGGGATCTGGGAGAGAATTGGCGAGATTGAGGATTCGATAATGAGGAAGGAGACCTTGGCCTTGAGCATTGGTGTCAGGGAGCTTTTGTTTATCGAGAGGGAGTGTGAGGCCTTGGTCGAGGGCTTCTTACGGGAAATGAGGCAGCAAAACATTCAGAGGTAACATAAATAACTGTTTTAATATTCTTAAATAACTGAGAGATTGAATTTGTGGTCGTATAGACTGAAATCTACGTTTTCATTTTAATTTGAAGTGTTTCCTCTATGCTGGAAAGATCACGACAAGCTACATTCATGATTTGCAAGTTTAAAGTACGTTCTGGATGCTATAAAGGTTAATGATTGATGTTCAAGTTTAAAGAGTTGGCGGCTTTGCATTCAATAATGTATCTCAAGATCTATTGTTCTGTAAAATACTCATATGAGAATTTCACAATTTCAAAGTGAATGGATATGACTTTTGCCAGTAGATTAAATGGTTTAGTCTTCAGTATTTTAGATTTCTTCAAGTCTCTTGCTCCTAATATGTTCTGAATGGCAGTATTGATTTGAATTTTAGCGCTACGAAAGTAGTTTTGTCGTCAAGTAAATTAAATGACATGAAATATTGCCTCCAAAAGGTTTTGGTTGACCAGAAAATTCAAACAATCCCATTCATTTTGAAGCTGAGGGATTATGTGAAACCATAATAACATTGTTAAAGACTAGTGATTCTATCTTACAAGTTCAACCTTTGGAAGATGAGTAGTCTAAACTCTTATAAGTTGGTCTATGTTTTCATTTTTATTTGATATGTGATTTTATCTCCTTAACCTGCCCCGCAAGATGGTGGCTCATCTGAGCAGACCAACTTTGAAATTTGTATGCTCACTTTTTTGAGTCTTAATCGGATATAATTGTTCGTTAGAGTTTAATGAGCCATGATACTATTCCTTGATGGTACAATTTAATTGATGAGATTAAAAATGTTGTAATTTAGAACTTTGAAGGAATATATGTTGAAATTTAAAGGATTAGGTTGAGAAGAACCAAAACACACACAAAAAAAAATAAAAATAAAAATAAAAATAAAAAAATGGAAGGAATGTAAGATGATGTAATGTATGGGGTTGGAGCGGGTTGGATGAAATGGAAACTGCTACAGGAATTGTGTAACAAGGAGATACCCATAAAGTTAAAAGGTCAGTTCTAAAAATGTGTTATTAAAGCTGCTATGCATTATTTATTGATTGTTGGGTTACTCAAGGATTCCTAAGACGAATATAGAAGAAAGCAGGTTGCTAAGATGGATGAGTGGACATACTAAAATGGATAAACTAAGAAACGAGAATAATTGCCACAAGTGACATTGATTGAGGATAAATTATGGAAACCCGGATTTAGGTGGTGAGGAAATGTTTTGCATAGACCTAAAAGAGTTTCTATTCATAAGAGTTGTGCAATCTCAGTTGAACATGTAAGAAGGAGGGTTAGAATCTAACCAGACCTATTGTGTTTGCTAAAGATCTAGTTGTGTTGGGTAGAATGTGATGCGGACATCATCGAGACATCGAAATTTATTTATTATTTTTATTATTGTTATTGGACTTTATTAGTTGAGACTTATTTTTATTGTTATTAGGTTTTATCATTTACATTTTCTGTTATTGGGCTTGTAGTAGTGGGTTAGCCCAAACCCGTTAGGTTTTTACTATTTATTAGATTTTTCATTGTGATTTAGACAGTTGATGAATTAAAAATTGGCTTGAAGCCCTTTTTTTCTCCTTCCCCCTCTTCTTCACGACTTCTTCTTCTTCTCCCCTTCTTCTAGCTTCTTCTTCTGTTCTTTAACTTCTTAATTCTAATTTACCCTAAATTCTCAATTCATCCTGCATCAAATTTGTTGAACTCAAGGGAGTGGCAAAAGAGGGATTCATGTAGTTGATCCAAATTTATTGATAACAAGGCTTAGTTTGTTGTTTATTCAATCAATTTGTAAAGGCGGCTTTTCTTTTATTTCTAAGTATCGTTTTGTAGACAACTGATAAATTCATTTTTCTATATTTTGTTTAATCTTTCTGGCATGAGCTCAAGAGTTCTGAAGTTTAGTAGTGTTTACTTGACTTAGTCGCTTGAAACTGTGTTGAAATATAAATGAATATTCTGAATTGATAAGGAGTGAATGGCGGGAAAAACTTAATTCATTCAATTGAAAATGAAAACTTGACCTTACAAATGAATGGAAGAAGCCTATATATTCAATTTCTAACTAACAAACCAAAATGAGAAAAGGTGAATTGACATAAATAGCACTATGCTAATTCTAACATTTCAACACTCCCCCTCAAGATGGCAAGTATATGTTTGACACTCCCATCTGTTTTGCTAAACAAGGAATGATCTGATTTTGACTGCCTGAAGCCCTGTGATAGAATGTAAGAAGTGAGTTTCATGTTCCATTGTCTCGAGGCTTGTTTCAACCCATAGATAGACTTGTTTAGCCTGCAAACCAGTTGTTCACCTTGCTCCGCCTGTTGCTCATAACCTGGAGGCATAAACATATAGACCTCCTCTTCTAACTCACCATGAAGGAAGGCATTATTGATGTCCAATTGGTGAAGATGCCATTGATTAGTGGTTGCAATTGCCAAGAGAGTTTTAACAGTTACTAGTTTTGCAACAGGGGAAAACGTTTCTTCATAGTCTAACCTAGCATGTTGAGTGAATCCCTTCTTCCTTTCTTCTGTGCCATCAGAGTTCATTTTAACCTTGAAGATCCACTTTCAAGCAACAAGGGTCTTATGATCAGGAAGTGTGGTAACATGCCATAGGTATTGTTGGAGACTAAAGCATGATATTCAGCATCCATGGCTGCAACCCAATCAGGGTGTTGTGATGCCTCAACAAAGTTTCTGGGCTCAAAAGTAGTGGACAAAGCCAAAGTATAACTTCTGTGATTGAGGTTCGACATATCATAACCTATGTTGCTCAGACTCGGATACGGGTATGTATCTAAGTGTTGGATTTTTTATTTTTAAAAATGGAGGATACATGGACATGGTTAAAAAGAGTCTAAATTTCGGACACAGGTACGTGAGTACGTCTTGAAATTTCAATTATTATTTTTTTTTTCAAAAACGTTATATGTAAAAAGAAATTTAAATAATAATTAACTTGTAAATTATTAAAAGATAAACATGTCACTTAAAAATCAACTAGAAATCTTTATTTTTTTAGCTTTTCTTATAAACATTTTAAAAAACGAAGAAACTAAAATTAATCAAAAATATTATTTGATTACTTCTATTTTGTCAAATGTTGAAAAAATATTAATTTCAGAAAATGCTATTAAATTGTTCTAAAAAATTTATTTATGTTGATTTTATAGTTATTCGTCAATCATTTTGGCCCAAAAAAATCATATTTTAAATTTTTTAAAATTTTGTAACAACATTAATCATGATATTTTTTTAAACTAAAATGATCTTATCTAGATCAAAAGAATAAAAAGCACATTTAAGAAAAAATGCACATCATGTAATTTTTTCAGCTAATATAAGGTTGTAAAATTCGAAGAAAGAGATAAATAAACCGAACCAATAAGGTTGTAAGATTGTAAATATACTTCAAGCACAATGGATACATTTAAAAAAAAAAATCAATGTTTAAATTTTTTTTGAAAAAGGTATTGTTTAAAAGCCCAAAAGTTAAAATAAAAAACAGGCCCAATACAAAAAACCCCTTAATCTTCTTCTTCTGGCGCTGTTCCATCTTCTTCTTCTGGTGGCGTTCCATCTTCTTCTCTGGCGTTGTTTCATCTTCTTCTTCCCTGGCATTCCTGGCTCTGCAAGACCGCCAATTGGTTTCGTCCCTGGCCGTATCCGGTTGAAATTTTCTGTGTCCGACCCGTATTTCATACCCGTACCCGTGTTATGTAGTGTCGACACGGGTATGCCGGCCAAAACGAAGGGTCTGAGCATCACAGATCATAACCCAACTAATCCTCAATGGGATACTGCTTGCCACACTCAAGACCTTTCTTCATGGAGTCTGATTGAGGGATTGTCAACTCAGGCATGAGATTACAGTGATAATCTTGTAAGTATAAAAGGGTATGTTTTGGTCTAGTAGATTTTCGTGCAGGTATGATGGGAGGTGAAGAATGATTTGCACATGAAGTTTTGATGGATTCTATAGGTGAAGGAGGAGAAACAGTGGGAGAGAATGGAGCTGAATTTGAAGAATTAAGATGAATTGATATGTGTGGGTTGTCTAAAACAGACATTGAAGTAAACTCATCTATATTTGGAACAGAATTGATGGGAAATAGAACATAATGAGGTTCAACGATAGTATCAGATTTAGATAAGGAGGCAAGAAGGGTAGGATGATGAAAAGGAAAGATTTTTCACAAAATGAAACATCTCGGGCATCCATTTCTTCTTCTTCTGGCGTTGTTCTATCTTCTTCTTCTGGTGGCGTTCCATCTTCTTCTTCTTCTTCTGGCGTTGTTTCTTCTTCCCAGGCATTCTTGGCTTTGCAAGACTGCCAACTGGTTTCGCCCTTGGCCGTGTCGGGTTGAAATTTGCTGTGTTCGACCCGTATTTCATACTCGTACCCGTGTCATGTCGTGTCGACACGAGTATGCCGGCCAAAACGAAGGGTCCGAGCATCACAGATCATAACCTAAATAATACTCAATGGGATACTGCTTGCCACGCTCAAGACCTTTCTTCGTAGAGTTTGATTAAGGGATTGTCAACTCAGGCATGAGATTACACTGATAATCTTGTAAGTATAAAAAAGTACGTTTTGGTCTAGTAGATTGTCGTGCAGGTATGATGGGACGTAAAGAATGATTTGCAGATGAAGTTTTGATGGATTCTATAGGTGAAGGAGGAGAAATAGTGGGAGGGAATGGAGCTGAATTTGAAGAATTAGGATGAACTGATATGTGTGGGTTGTCTGAAACAGACATTGGAGTAAACTCATTTATATTTGGAAAAGAATTGATGGGAAATAGAACAGAATGAGGCTCAGCGATAGTATCAAATTTAGATAAGGAAGCAAGAAGGGTAGGATGATGAAAAGGAAAGATATTTTCACAAAATGAAACATCTCTGGATACAAATATAGTCTTGGTTTTGAGATTGACAAGTTTATAGGTTTTCATTTCAAATGGAAAGCCAATGAAGATACAGGGAACAACCCTAGGATCGAATTTGGTTCTATTTCTCTTCAAAGTTGAGGCATAGCAAAGACACCCAAAAACTTTGAGGTGGCTGTAAGAAGGTGTGATTTTGGATAGCATTTCATATGGGGATTTGTTATCAAGCAGATGGGTAGTGTTTTGTTTATAATGTGTGTTGCTGTGAGGACACAATCTCCCCAAAAAGTATGAGGTAAATTAGCTCGGAATTTAAGGGCTCTAGCTAGCAATGTTAAGTAGGTGCTGGTGTTTTCTTTCGACCACACCATGGTGTTTCAATGCAACTGAGTTGATGGATAATGCCTTTGGAAAGGTAAAAATCAGTCATTTTAAACTCCAAGCCATTATGAGATCTGGTAGTCTTTATGTTGCACTGAAAGTGAGTTTGAATAAGATGATAAAAGGATTGAATGAGAGTTCTAGTCTGAGATTTGTTCCTCATAAGATAGGTCCATGTCATTCTACTGTAATCATCAACAATAGTTAGAAAATATTTGGAACCATCTAGGGAAGTGACAGAATAAGGCCCCCAAATGTGACAATGGATGATTTCAAATCTTAGTGAGGGTCTAGTGTAACTCTTAGGGAAAGATAGTCTGTGCTGTTTGACTTTGGCTAAAGGTCAAAAAGAACAATGTAAATCCTTGTTGACTTCAATGTTATGAATAGATTTATGCAAAAGAGAGTTTGGAAGCAGGGAAATGCCCTAATCGATAGTGCCAAATATCAATATTCATTTAGACATTAGTACCATCAATGGTATTACAAATAGGAGTAGATTTATTACATTCAAAAGGAAAGCTAGAACTAAAAATAGCATTAGGAATAGCAGTAGATTTTCTGATGTTGGAGTTATCAGAACCAGGTTTGAGTAGGTGATGGTGTGAAGGTTGAACATTGATTTGGGACTGAGGCTATTGAAAATGGTATAGTCCATGCTTAAGTTTGCCTTCCCCAATCGTCTTCCACGTTGAAAGATCCTGAATAAAGCAAGAGTAATGGAAAAACATCAGATAACAATTATGCCGAATTATCAATTTACTAACCGAAATTAAGTTGAATTTAAATGATGGCATCACAAGCACATTGCTCAAGCACAAAGTGGGAGACAACTTCACTTTGCCAATGTGAGTGACTTCAACCGCATCACCATTAGGTAATCTCACAGAAGCCCCAATAACAGCAGTCACATTATCTAAATGCTTGACAGAATACACCATGTGTTCTGAAGCACCGTTATCTATGATCCAATTATTTGCTACTGAGGTATTATTGAACTGAATTTGATTACCTGAGAAAACAAATGAATCAGAATCTGTGGATGAAGATACATGCACATCTCGAGACTGCTGATTCTGAGTGATTTGACTTTGCAATTGAGGCATTAACATAGCTAATATATGATGGCACTGATTTGGAGTAATAGTGAGATGTGAAAGGGAGTTTAATATTCCTGGAGTATCACAGTGAGTTGTTTGGCCATGATGTGCTTGGCTTACAGCATTAACAATTGGAGGTTTCCCTTGGCTAGCTTTATGGTTAAGAGGATAGCCAATTTGGTTAAGAGGATAGCCAATTGGCTTGTAACATTTCGTTTTGATATGGCCAGGCATACCACAGTAACTGCAGACAGGTCTCTCTCTTTTCTAAGAAGGATTACCAAAACTAAACCTCTGATTAAAAGACCTCTTAATAGCTTTACCACCAAATGCAACAGCATCATGTGTTTCTTTTCTGTTAGCAACTATTTCCTTTTACCTTTCATTTTGTAACGCGAGAGCAAATTCCTTATTCAACGAAGGTAATAGATCCATCAGTAGGATCTGACCTCTAACACCAGCAAAATGGTCATCTAAACCCATGAGGAACTGCATCATCTGATCCTCACGTTTATATTCAGTATTATCAGCACCAGGCCTATAATTCTCCAATTCCTCCCATAGTTCTTTGAGCCTCTTAAAATAGGAATTAACAGAATTGTTCGCTTGAGAGATTGAAGCAATTTGCTTCTTCAATTCATAGATTCTAGGTCCATTCCCCTGACTGTACCTATCACGGAGTTCAATCCATATATCTCTTGCTAAATCCTTCTGCATCACACTTGGATAAAGTTCTTTAGGAATCGAATTGATGATCCAAGAAGAAACTACATGATTGCACCTCCTCCAAGCAGTATACAAAGGATCATCCTGAGAAGGTTTTGTGATAGATCTATCAATAAAACCTTCTTTATTTTTAATGCTGAGCGCTATGGTTGCTGCTCTACTTCATGTCGCATAATTTTCTTCAGTAAGAGTAGCTGAAATCAATTGCATTCCAATATTGTCTCCATAGTGAAGATAGTAAGGCCTGCTTGGATCACTCATTAGCCGATTAATCATAGAAATTACATCTCCTCCAGCTGCATCTTCAGATGACGATTCGATGAATGAGTTTGCTTGCTCAAATTGACTTTGAACCTCCGCCTGAACACTAGAGTCCTTCACCATCTATTACTGATGTAATTCAGAAGAAGAAGGCGACAGAGTGACATACGGAAGGAGCTTTTCCCTTTGATACCATGTTGAAATGTAAATGAATATTTTGAATTGATAAGAAGTGAATGGCGGGAAAATATTAATTAATTCAATTGAAAATGAAAACTTGACCTTACAAATGAATATAAGAAGCCTATATATACAATTTCTAACTAACAAACCGAAATGAGAAAAGGTGAATTGACATAAATAGCACTATGCTAATACTAACATTTCAACAAACTTCACATTTAAGCAATTTCAAGTTCCATTGGTCTATGTAGGTATTGTCTTTATGTTGCAATATATATGATATTTACTGCTGGGACCTGATTCCACTTTCATGGCTTATTCTAGCTTTTGGTCGTATGTGCTCACAGCTTGCCGAAAGGCCCAGTTACCAAGCTTCCCAAAGTCGAGATTCAGGAAGAACTGCAACGTGCACAGAGACAATTATGGGAGCAAATAATTTTGCCAAGTGCTATGCAAAATGAGGATTCAGGATATCTCTTTAATCACGATTCAACAGCTTTTTCTCATCGGATACAACTGGTACTCAGGGAGTCAGCTGAGATGCAAAAGAACCTGGAGACTAGCATTAGAAAAAGTATGAAAAAACATGGGTTTGAGAGACGTGTTTTAGCAATGACTCCAATGGATGAGGTTGTGAAGGGCTTCCCAGACATTGAGTTGAAATGGATGTTTGGAAAGAAGGAAGTCATAGTTCCAAAAGCCGTTGGCCTCCATCTATTTCATGGTTGGAAGAAATGGCGTGAGGAAGTTAAGGCAGACCTCAAAAGAAATTTGCTGGAAAATGCTGAACTACGTAAAAAGTATGTGGCTGAAAGACAGGTAAGGTTTTACAGGAAAAATAGTTGTAATAATCTAGTTTATACATGCACTACATGCCCATCTGCTGGAACAGTACCATATTAATTTATTGATAATACAATAAATTTCAGCACTTGTTTGGTGTCATGGAATCCTGATCATATCTTTTTCCTACTAAAAAAATTATGCTCACTACGATCAATTGCCCGACTTTCTACCTTCATTCCTTACCAACAAATGCTTTTTAATTCTGGTTACTTTTTAATTGATCATGCATTACAATTGGTAAAGACATCTTATTCTCTGGTGAGATTTCAGTAAAATACTAAACATTTGTTTCACTTGGTAGTGTGTCGAGTCTTTCTAGAAATTCACAGAAGTAAGATGCTCTAGGGCACTACTGTAAGAAACAGTGCTTCTGTTGCGTCAGTTAAGTGGATGAGAAGCCTTATTGGCCTTATTCATTTTCCTTTTTTCTCTTTTGATAAAAACATCAGTCTTTTTTATCCAATACAAAAAGCATTTGAACCTCTTGTGAAATTCTGTAAATATCACATTTGCTTTTTGTATGGCATGCTGTGACGGAAAAAAACTGCTCGATAGTTTTAGAAATGAGGCTACTGCTCTGCCAGTTCATTAAATACATACAAGTCTTATGGTCTAAACTATGCCTCATTTTTTTGTTATTATAACTTCTCAAGGGCTTTTGTTTACATTTATGTGAAAGTTTCAGTTTTTTTGCATCTTACAAAAACTGCTGTTTTCTTTGCTGGAAGTTCATCATCTATGCCTTGGAAATGTTAACTGTAGGAACGCATCCTTCTGTATCGGGATAGGGTAGACTCAAAGACTTGGTATAATGAAGAACGGAATAGGTGGGAGATGGACCCAATAGCTGTTCCTTATGCTGTGTCCAAGAAAGTTGTGCAGAGTGCTCTAATCAGGCATGACTGGGCTGCCATGTATATCACACTCAAGGGAATGGACAAGGAGTATTATGTAGATGTTAAAGTAGGGTGCTATTTGCACAGTTTCTCTTTCATTTCAAAATTGAAAATTTGTTTTTGAGGCTTTTGATGTATTAATCTCATATCAGGAATATGACATGCTGTTTGAAGATTTTGGTGGGTTTGACGGTTTGTATTTGAGAATGATTGCAGCTGGCATCCCTACTGCAGTTCAGCTTATGTGGATTCCTTTTTCGGAGTTAGATTTGCATCAACAGTTTCTCTTAATAACGAGGATATCCTATCAGTGCTTTAATGGATTTTGGAATAGTAGCATTGTTTCACATGCAAAAGGGTTGACTTTCAAAAAAATAAAAAATATTAATGACGACATAATGATGATGATCGTTTTCCCTGTTGTGGAGTTCATTATTCCTTATCAGGTAACTGATTGAGTAGCGGTTTCTGATAACTCAAGTACCATATTCTGATACCTTTCTCTTTGTGCAGTCTTATCATTATCTCTTACAGATATTACTTTTTGCTGTGGGATCCTTGATTTAATACTTTTTGGACAATTCTCTTGATTTTTGGTACAGGTGAGGATGCAGTTGGGTATGGCTTGGCCAGAGTATTCAGATGTATCTGTCGGCTCAACTTGGTACTTGAAGTGGCAATCTGAGGCTGAAACGAACTTTAAATCAAGGAAAAAAGATGAATTTCAGTGGTACTTTTGGTTTTTAGTTAGAACTATCATATATGGATACATATTGTTTAATGCGTTCCGATTTATGAAGAGGAAAATTCCAAGAATTCTTGGTTTTGGGCCTTTGCGGAGAGATCCCAACTTAAGGAAGTTACGGAGAGTGGTACAATTTTACCCTTGTTACTGAATTTTCAATACGAATTGTTTCATGCATATGTGGATGGCAGATTGAAGTTAGTCACTATTTCTATTATGATTCTGACACTCTCAACTCGGTCTGGACTTACCCTCTCCTAGACTTAAGTTTAAATGATGCGAATAGTTTAATGCGAAAATCCTTGCTTCTGAAAGTGTTGATGAAATTACGAATGTTTTTGCATTTAATGATTTTGAAGAATTCTGCAGCATTTGACAGGAAAGCAAACCAGTTATTGACAAACCTTTATTTATATAATTTTTCATGTATAAATTATTGTCCAGCAGATTATACATTTATGCTATTTTGCAGAAAGCTTATTTTAAATATAGGATGAAGAGAATAAAACGCAAGAAGAAGGATGGTATTGACCCAATAAGCACTGCTTTTGATAAAATGAAGGTTCTCATTCTATTCTTAATTTATCTTCTTGTTGTTTGACTTGTGTTGACATCTGCTATATTAAATTGCCAAAGCCCTCACTTTTTCTTTAACTTCAGAGGGTTAAAAATCCTCCCATACGGTTGAAAGACTTTACTAGTGTTGAATCTATGAGAGAAGAAATCAATGAAGTTGTGGCGTCTCTGCAGAATCCTCGCGTATTTCAAGAAATGGGAGCTCGTGCACCTAGGGTATGTTGTTTTTGAGACATCCTTTGCATATGACAGACATTCTCTTGTTTATGGAGTACATTTAAATGCATTTTTGTCTTATTTGTGTGGTCAACCTCAACAAGACATTATGTTGTTTATGGAGTATGTTTTATAAGCAATCAATTCATAGTGCTTGCTTAACATTTGTACCCATAGCGATTTCAGTCTTGATGTCTCTCTAGGCTAAGATATTACAGCTTATACCTTTGTCTGAATTGTACAACCATGACATCACAGGGTGTTCTCATCGTTGGCGAGAGGGGAACTGGGAAAACATCCCTAGCATTAGCTATAGCAGCAGAAGCAAAAGTACCTGTTGTTGAAATTAAAGCCCAACAGTTGGAAGCTGGTCTCTGGGTGGGCCAAAGTGCATCAAATGTTAGGGAACTGTTTCAGACAGCGAGGGATCTGGTTGCTTTCTTTCTTTCTGTCTTTCATTTCATTTGAGTTCTAAGTAATGGTGTCCATTCAATGATTATGCCCTTGATGTTAATTGTTTTGTTAAGTGGAAGTTAGTACCGTCTCATTTAAAAGCTTAAGCTACAAAAAGGGGCCAAATTTATTATTTAAAGTTGGTTTTCAGTACACACCCTTGCGGGATTCATTGTTTTCATTGAAGGTCTGTCATGGGTACGATTTCGTAGGGTTGATGGCAAGACTTGAACCAAGGTCTTTCTCTTGCCCCTAATACCATGTTAACCATCTTATTTAAAAGTTTAAGTTTTAGAGATGGACCTCATTATGTTATTTAAATTTGGTTTTCAACACTGCTAGCTGGTGGTTTTATAACCTAAAGAATGGGGTTTCTATGTACTCAGATATTGATAGGGCTGGACATGGTCCCGAATTTTCGGGTATTTATTAAGTAGAATCGTCAGGTCCAAATATAATTATGGAACCGTTCAAGTTCGTTTCCATTCTGTTCGGTTTCATTTGGTTCCTAAGTTCCGTACAATGATTAATTTTTTAATATTTACACTAAAGCTACATTAATTCAAATAATGACATGTTTAATCTTAACTCTTGCAAAATAACGTAGTTCAATCTCATAATATCTTTTGCATCTTTCTTTTGTTGAGTTTTTTCATAAATTTGATTGTTAAAATTACAAGAGAAAGATAGTGATTTTATGTAAAATTACAAGAGAAAGATAGTGATTTTATGAATAGAGGCACAACTGAGCTTCCAATTTGATTTCTCCAGAATAGTAGTGACACTATAGTAGAATATTAGATTTGGGTAAAACTTAAGTCAATTTGATTTAGTTAGGCTTGGACTGATAATTAGAAATATGAAAATCATATTTTGGAATTGGAATAAATTAATTAGTTAACAAATTTATTTAGAAAAAAAACAATTTGACTTATTTAAGATAAAAAAATTTAAAAATTATGGAAACTCGGTTCTTATACGCTTCTAGGTCTAGAATCGAGAACTGAATTAAACCCGTCCTTTCTCGATTTAGATATCCATTCGGGTATTTAATTTAAGAAAAGCCACTTGGTTCAGTTCGGTTCAGGACGGGTTCGGTTCATTTCGAGAGTATTGTCCAGCCTTAGATATTGATATTATCAAGGCAGGGAACTTGACACCTTTGTTTAATAACATGAATTTATTGCATTCTTAGACATAAAATTGTAGTTTCTATCTTGTGATTAGTAATGATTTCTTCAAGGCTTTTTTTCACCTATGGACTTGATATACTTTGTTTCTAAAGAAATAATGTTTTGGTTCAATTATCTATTAATAATTATTTGCATGAGACTGTGAGGTAATTGTAGAGCAATCAAACAGTTGCTTGGATAACGATCAACTATTATACTGTTACTTAAACATTATCCTATTTCTTTTTATTTTTCCGTTTCTTTCTTCTTCTTTTCAAATTCCCCTTTAACTTTATTATTGTCAAATAGACGCGATTCAGTCGAAGTGAAGAATTGTTATTAACTTACCTAATTTATCTAAACCCTTTTTTATTGTCCTTTTTCTTCACTCTCTCTAGATAATTTATGATGAAAGTTTTGCAGTGATGTTCTAGTTCTGGTATATGGTTTTTTTCTGCCAAGATAATTCAAAGGAAACTTCACAACTTAGACACCTTTTGAAGAAACTAAAATCCAAAACCCTCGATATAAGAAAGAAGAAATCCAAAAATATAGTTACTTAATGTTTGTTCTTTTTTCTTGTTATTCACTACTTCACATGTATCTTTAGTAAATATTTTCTCTCTTTTATTTCTGTCAGATTTTGGAAATTGGAAATCAGTTGTCTCAAATTGCTAGGTTTTTTCCTGTTAACACATGTTAGACGATTTCTGTACTCATAAATAATCATATATCTAGGCTCCTGTCATTATATTTGTGGAGGATTTTGATCTCTTTGCTGGTGTCCGTGGCAAGTTTATTCACACCAAAAAACAGGACCACGAGGCTTTCATCAATCAACTACTTGTGGAGCTTGATGGGTAAATCACTTGTTGTTTGTATTTATTTGCAAATGATCTATAAGAAATATACTCTGTACATCATTATTCTGCATTGGATCTTTTCTATACTGCCATTAGTTACTTGTTTTCTGTGTTAAGAAAGAAGTTTGGTTTGGGCATATGATTGGCTTGTGTTTATGAACAAATAGCAATAAGTAGTGCAATGAGTGATTGGTAAGTGAGCAATACTTGAAGATCCTGCGAAATATGTGGATAAAAAATGTACAACTTTTAGCAAGTATTTATAAACACTTGCCAAACATACTTTGAGATTCCACTAACATGGAGGTATTAAACTCATAAGTCACTGCTCTTTAACCTTGTTCTTTCTTCTTACCAAGTATATCCAAGACAAGGTCCTTTCGTGTATCTTGTTTGCAGATGATGATATGGTTTAGTTGATAAGCTAGGATGGGACATAATATAACTTTAGAACTTTGGAGTCTAAATTTTTTTAATATTCAGTAGAATAAGAGAGAAAATAAATGGAATGCCTTTTTAGTCATCGTAGGAATATGGTGCAGTAGTTTATTCATTATTTGCACGGTTTTTGTAGAGCAAGTTAGAAGAGGGAGGCTAGGCTAGAGTTAACATTCTATGTAGTTGCTATCTAGTTTCATTGTAGCTCCCAGTAGATCTGATCTAGCAATGAACATAGCAGAATGACAAATAAAGTTCATGTAGTCAACTCCCAAATTTATTGGGAATGAAGCTTAGTTTGTTGTTGTTCTTTTATCATGTAATGAAAAATGCTTCAAAGCTTTGTTAAACTTTTGGTGGAGCTGAAAGGTGTTGAGTTGGTTTATTTCAAATTGGCAAGACATTCGACTTAATTCACTAAGAAGTTTAGCCATATATTTGATTTTAGGCACTTAGAAGCCCAAGGAAATATGAAGGTAATGGCTTTTATTGTTCTTTGCGTATTGGCAAAATAGCTTCTATAATGAATTATACATCGTTTCATCAAATGGCGATTTACTGTTTTCTGAGTTCAGTCCATTTTTATATTGCTTTGGAATGAACCAACTCCTTAGTTGATTACTGAAAGATCCATACTAGATTTGAAGAGTATACAAAAATGATTTGTCAATACGAACTATGGCATCATTTTAAGGGGCCAAACTAGTAATTGGAAGGTTCCTCATGTGTACCTCTCTTGCTTTAGTTATTGATTTTGCTTTCATTCTTGAACTCATTGAATTGATGCATTGACTTTAAACAATATATCCTGATTATCAACATTAGGCTGAATGCCCTTCCCCGTTTTGGGTCCATTGATTAAATAGAATGTGTACAATCCAAATATGGTAACTCCAACTATGGTAATAATCTAATTACAGTAATTACAATCAATTATAATAATGTGTGATTTTCGTGATCTTATTGACATCCCCC
>CAIGRL010087192.1:0-13220 GCA_903798325.1 Fraxinus xanthoxyloides
TTATTAAAATATTATTTACAATCAATCATGTTATAAGAACAATTGAATAGCTAAACTTTGATATCTATTGAACAAGATTTAGTCATTTCCCACCAAACATGGCTCCATGAAATGAAACCATGTTGCTTTACTTTCAAGCAATATTTCTTGATTAAGAATTCCTAGGATGTGATCAAGGAATTCAAGTAAGGCACGGAAGCACCAAGCATTCAAAAATTCAACTAATAAAAGATTGCACCGGCCAAAACTTTTATTCACTTGTCCCTATCTGGCAGTTAAAAAATGCTCCTCTACTCTTGTTAAATCATAATTATAATAAGATCATGACCAAAATTAACCAGCCGCCGACCCCACGGCCAACCATGGAGGAGACTGACTGGTCAAAGATTGATAGCTCCACCCATTTAGAAGATGCGTGCATGTTTGATGACATCGTTTCTCTACTAGACTACGTTTCTAGCTCGATGTCATTTTGCTATTAGACACTTTTCAATGTATTGGATCTTGCTATTACAACTTCAACTTGTAGAAAACAAAAAATCAAGCCGAAAGAGAATATTGGATCTTGGTCAACATATTGAAGGACAAATACAGCTCATGTATTAATAGATATAACTAATAAGGCTACTTGTCTGATGAGAGTAAATAGAAGAAGGTAGAATTTAGTTCTGTACATGATTCAAACACTAATTCAGCTTTCATCGATCCAATGCTATTTCATAACAAATGAATGTAAGACGAGCATATAAGGCATATATAAGACACTAAGAGCATGTCTAGTATGCCTACGGGGATAGATCAGACAATACAATAAACACTTTTTCTTCCAAAATATCGCCTAGTGTTGTCTAATCTAACTTACCAAACATGCCATAAAGAAATAGATGCATGCGACAAACTTTGGACGATAGGACCTGGATCGAAGTCAGTTGCCATAGAAGGATTTGGATTTACAGAGGAAAACGTGCATTACCCTTGGCACTTCACGAGTAGGATCTAACCAAGCCGAAATTGCAAAAGGATCGGGATTTGAAGAGGCCGCTAAAGAGGAATCTGGATGGAGATTCTTGGGGAACTTGATTTAACTCTTCCGGGCAGCCCTTTACTTGGAGTATAGTCTGCCCAATTGTTCGTCGAATAGAATCTATGATTTTTGGATCAACAGGATATCCAGATGTATCACGAACATAGAATGTATTAATGGCTTTGCCATCTTTTGTTGTCACTTCAGCTCGAGATACAGTAAGGCTATTTTCTCGGAAGATTCGAGTTACATCAGACAGTAGCCCTACTCTGTCAGTTGTGCACAATTCTAACTTCAACCCCTGATGAGAAAAGAAACAAAATTCCATTCAAACTCATGCTTGAACCCACTATCGGAACAGAGAAAACTAAGCAAAACGCAGCAAATAAAATCAATCAGACATAATAGGTCATCATCAGATGACATATGCATCTCTAATATGTTTAAGAATCATCTTGTGCGAACATAGTGAGACGAAAGTGAAAACAAGACAGTCAGCCAACTTGAAAATAACGATTGGAGCCACTAATTTTTAAAACTATATTTCATTTTTTTGTTCTTGAGTGGATCATATACAAGTAAGTACGGTGGCATCTTCCAATCAGAACCAGACAAATTGTTTTGGATGAAAAATTGTATAGGTTCTTACTTCAGATACTCTTCTTTCGATCGCTGCTTCAAGACACTGAATCACCCTTTCCCTCTCCGCATCTGATTTCACTGGAGATCCATCGACGTGTCTTATACAGTATTCCTTCAAATGCAAACATGAAAGGGATCAGCCTACTCCCAATCATAATTAATGAAACGAAAACAGAAAAACACACACAAACAGGAAGTTTTGTAAATAGTGGTTCACCCTCAGTGTGCAGTAAAGGGGATAAGTGAACAATAAAATTTAGGTCCACAAAACCAAGCATATACATATCATATCCATTAGAAAATCAGATACCAGATATGCTTCCGGCCCCTCGGCATCAACATTCCCGTGGAAAACCACATACTGCATGTCCGTCAAAGTGCAAACTATATCAAAGAGAAGTTTTGGCCTATCCTTGCACCGAATGGTAACCACTGAGTAGTCCTTGTCGTGCCAATTAGTAACATTTACATTCGGCCTTTCTTTTTCCTCCATGGCACTTCCACCCATCCCTTCATAGTCTCGGTCCGCAAACATAATCTGGTGAAGCCTTCTCTCGGTATTAGTGACCCCGTGAGATACCACGGTCTTAGCTTCACGGGATTTGTTAGTTCCCTTAACTACATTACATAAAAGGCGCTTAACCATGGCTAGCCTTTCAGGATCAGCAATTGCACCTCCGGTTTCTTCATCAGTTACTTGCATTACAGCTGCTGCTCGGGTATTATGAGTCCACACCTCAGCATTCACCACATTGCATTTGAGGTGGGTGAGAACAGCACTCACTTCCGAAAGTAGTCCCGGTCTATCACTTCCTATTAACTCAATTGCTGTGTGGTCCATTCCGGACATCACACCGACAGATCGTCTCATAGAAGATGCAAAGCAAGAATCCGGACCAAGTGACTGCAAACGAATACAAAAATATCAATTTGTTTGCAAATTTGTGCAAACAGAAAGTAATAATACTTTGAAATTTAACACAACTCACCTTCTGGATATAATCGAGACTCGCTTCATCTGTTATCTTGTTTCCACCTTGGTCAGTGACATTGAAAACTGCCAGAGCAAAATAAACGGGTCAACAATTATTTCCAATTACTATTGGTATATAAATTATTTTTTATGGGGTGAAACATAATATAAATGTTAATACCATCCATGAACCATCCTCCATCAGAACAAATATAAGCTTTAGATATCATAAGATTAAGATCAGTAAGGACTTGTACAACATCCAAAAGTATTCCATGTTTATTAGCACTGTCAACCTGCATAAGAGAACAAGGACAACATGAACCTTAAAAATTACAAAAAAAAATTGAAAAATCCCATTAGTCTTGAGATATCTGGAGTAAACTGCAAAAGACATAAACAAGGTACATACCTGAATAACAGTGGCATTTTTGCAGGATTCATTATCAATTACAACTCTGACAACAAATGAAATTGGATTAAATAATGGCTATAAAATTGAATCAAACCATTTATACATAAACAGATATAAGAAAATAGTTACCTGGGAGGGTTCATTCTCCTGATGAATTTCTCATATTCATCATCCATATTCTGTGAATAACTCACCGAAGCTTCTGAAAGGGAAAAACAAGAAAAAAACGAAAAGCCAATATTAATTTTATTTTTTAGAAAGGGAACCGAATCACCATAACCAATCACAAAGAAGATACTCAAATCTAGAGTATAAAAGAGAGGGAAGATAAAATAAAACTGAATAATAAAATATCTTTGAGATTTGAAATAGGGACTAGAAATCTAGAATGACCTGTAGATACCAAGAAAGCCAGCCAACTAAGAAGGCTTAAGACACAAGAAAAAGGAGCTCTTGTTCCCCACACCCCCACCCCCACTCTGTATATTGTGTGGTTTGGTGGGGCTCTGTGTCTTTGTGGGAACCATAGCCCATCAAACCATTTGAAGACATAAGTGTTAACAGCGCATAACACCCACAGGCGTGAGAAACAAGCACAGATATCAAAACAAATTACAGCCTGGACACAACCCAGAAAAAAAAGAACAAAGCAACAAACCGTACTAACAAACTATGAGCCAAAAATTGAACCAAAAAGCCGAGAAATTACTCAAGGAGCCAAAAATTGACAGAAAAGTAGAGAAATAAAAGGAGCAAAAAAATGATACATACCCAATAAAATTCTTGACCAGGTCACGAAGATTCTTTTGATTCTCTTCTCTCAATATACAAACCTTTGATACACAGCTCTATGCTATGGCAATTGGCAACCCTTTATATAGATAAAGGTATTTCAGTAATATATAAATAGCCCAACACAGAAAAAGACTCCCTTCTCCCTCCGTCACTTGTATATCTTCTGTGTGTATATATATAATGTGTGAATTCTTATTTAAATTTGGTGTTTTTTTGAGTATTCTAATTTGAGCTTCTCTTTGGAAATTTGAGGATCTTTCTACTAAAAAAGAAAGTTCCCAGAAAACGAGGGGAAGTGAATGGGCTGATTATACTATGAATTATATGTAACGGTGGACCGTGGACCCTGTATCTTTTTCGGCTCGTGACAGGTGGGGCGTTCTAACGTGCGCCGTTTGTAAGGATCAATCAGGTTTTCACACTGCAGTCATTTTTACAGCCACGTGATGGCAGTGGAACAGTAAAAATCTCCAAGATTTATGGGAGGGGAGAGAAGAAGAAAAAGATTAGGGTTGGGGTGGGGTGTTCTGAAGTTCCTGGCCACACGAGCTTTTCTGATAAGGCGCTAATTCAACTGTTTCTAATATAACTATTTAATTAATATGAAATTACAATATATCCGTTCTCTGTGGTATGAACAATTTTTTTTAGGGAAAATTGCAGCAATGATCCTTAATCTTTTCATTTTTGTAAGCTTTATCCTAACCTTTATTTTGTGCTGACGAATATTCCTAACCTTTCATAAATATGCATCTAGAGTCCAAATGAATGATCGTTAGCTGACCAAGAAAATTGGACTTTGATCAATTTTAATCAAATTGAAAAGGGTAAAATGGTAATTCCAAAATTTCCACATTAAATAAATAAATCAAAAATCAAAGAAATAAAAAAATGGTTTCTTCTTTACCCTTAGTGTCACACAGTGAGAGTCCCTAGCTTCCTATTGGGCACGACAAGCACGCTAACAGTTAAGCGCGATGCTTATCTTACAAATAGTGCATCGATGATATATGATCATATACAAGTATTCTCCCTTAACATCCTACTCATAGCGTGCGTGTATGCCAGTTGTTCGAACTTGCCGACCTAAGAACGAGGGAAGAGCTGCCTTGAGGCATTGAACCTCGGGAGCCAAACTGCGATCCGTGAAAGTTGGTATCAGAGCGAGACCGCTCGACCATGCGGTGTTGTTATGGGACAATGTCATGTGTTCTTACGAAAAAAAGATTTTGGGCCACAGATCATGTCGTAACATGGTGGGACACGACGAAGGAAGCTGTGGGAAAGAATGATGAAAAGGGCAACGTTGCGCAATTACTTGGGTGCCTTTCAAAGGAATTTTCGAGGAGCGCACCTTACATGACACAATTTGACATGCATTAAGGCACTGCAGTTTGGAGGTCGTCCACCCGAGAAACCAATGCTCAGAGGGGCAGAAGGTGAATGTTGGTATCGGAGGCGGTAAGTACGAGTTACTGCAAGTTTAAGGCCTGTCCATATAGAGTGGTGCAGTTGTTATTCTTGCAACGAGACGGATGCGCGTTGATGCGAAACTCACTTCTTGCTACGAGAATATAAGCGAATTCGAATGTGGGAGAATATCACACAGTGAAAATGCCTAGCTCCCCCATTGGGCACGACAAGCACGCTAACAGTTAGGCACGATGCCTATCTTACCAATAGTGCACTGATGATATATAATCATATGCAGGTATTCTCTCTTAACATCCTACTCATAGCGTGCGTGTATGCCAATTGTTTGGGCTACCGGCCTAAGAATGAGGAAATGGCGACCTTGAGGCTTGAATCTCGGGAGACAAATTGCGATCCGTGAAACCCAGCCTACCTCCCACAACTGAAAATCATTCACCAACACATGTAGCACAACCGTTGGTTATATTCTTCCCCAACAAACCATCGGACACACACATACTGGAAAGCCCTCATTCCCATCTACACATCCCACCTAATCACCAACATTAACTCCTCCAAATGCCTCAAGAATAACCACCAAAAACCCCAACCCGCGAATTCAAAAACTTTCAACAACTCCACATCCGATCACGCCCATCAGGCGGAGTATCACATGTCAACTCCCAAAATCCAGACGTCTAATGTGATAATGATATTTCAATAAAAAAAAAATGGGATAAGCAATCGATGCAACTTCTATGATTTCAAATCCCAATCTCGCGCTGCTGCAATTTTTTCATTGACAAACTCACTTCGGAGAAATCCAATTTTGATTTGGATAGGGTGTGATTTGATTTATAGGTTTGATAGAAATGAAATCAGTGATTTTTCTTAGTTTGATTTTCGAGTGTGGGGGTGAGTGTTCTTGGTTTCATTTTCGAATGTGTAGTAAATTGGAAAGTGGCGATAGAAGGTGTTGGCACTGATAGTGTGTGGTGGGAGTGGGAGTTGTGGTGGCAGTGTGGGTCGAAGGTGGCTGTAGTGGCGGTGTCTCGTAAGGTCTCGTCGAAGAAGAAGATACCTTGTCGGTTTTTATTTGGGTGGGGTGGGGTCATATATTTATTTTTGTTTTTTGGGTTTTTAATTTAATTTTTTAACTTATTTAATATGAGGAAAATAAAAATTACCATTTTATCCCTTTCAATTTAGTAAAAGTCCACTTTTTTCTTGATTAACTGACGGTCCTTCATTTGGACTCCAGCTGCATATTTATAATAAGTTAGGAATCTTTGCTAGTACAAATGAAGGTTATGGTGTAAAGCTTATAAAAATTGAAAATGTTAGGAATCGTTGTTGCAATTTTATTTTTTAAGAAAAATTCTCAGCAAGTATGATCATTTGAATTAACACTTTTATGGGAGTTTTGAGGTGGATGAATAATTGACATCTCAGAGTGTGACTAGTGATAACTAGGACTGCACAAAAAAATTCGTGAAAACGTAAATCGAATCGAAATAGTTAATTTGAAACCGTTGGTTCGGGTCCACATGGACTTGCAGTTTTTTACCTCAAATCGAACCAAACCGTTTTAAAATGGTTTTATTTATATTCCAATTTTCAAAAACTGCTTAAAACTGAATTGAACCATTTTTTTAAATTTTTCAATTAAAAAATTTATTTTATCAACTTACAAATTTTAAAGTTTTCACTTTTTAAAAAAAAATAACCAGAATATAAATTACAACAAACTCATTAAAATAATCATATAAAGTAAATTAAGTTCATCATTATTGGTTGATAATTTTATAAGTCTACAACATACGTTGTGACCTGATATCTAATCTAAGCTAAAATTAATCCCAAATCATACAAAAAAAAAACATTTAATTTCAACAATCCAAAACATAATACAACTAAACTACGACAACAAATTACGTCCACAATTTTATGAGCTATAACATAAACTCTCATTTCTCAAATATTTGACGATTGCACACCACTGAACAAATTGTGATTCCAATTGCAAATCGCTAGTTGTGTTTTGCTTGTTAATCTGCCAATTTTTACCCGAATCACATCTTTCTATCTTCTCTCTTGATAAGTCTAGATTCCCATTCAAGTCATTTTTTTCATTGTTCTTTCTTTTATTTGTTATTATACACTCGTGAGTTGTGATTTGAATAAAAAAAATGACTATTTGTGTGTCTAAGTAATATATGAAGTTGTTTGTGGTTTAGAAATAACTAATGATGGAACGTAATGATTGTGTGAAAATGTTAAAATCTTGATAAGTCTATATTCCCATTCAAGTCATTTTTTTCATTGTTCTTTCTTTTATTTGTTATTTTCTAACTTTATACACTTGTAAGTTGTGATTTGAATAAAAAAAATAACTATTTGTGTGCCTAAGTAATATATGAACTTGTTTGTGGTTTAGAAATAACTAATGATAGAGCGTAATGATTGTGTGAAAATGTTAAAATTTCCTAGTTAGTACTACATTCTACTTTCGTAAAATCGTTAAAGAATAAAATTTGTCAATTTCCAATAAATTCTATCATTTTTTGTACATTTGAGCATATCGTGTTCAGTCCTTATTTTTCATCCCATTAATAGAACGAAATGAGTTTTAACCAAACTATTATAGCAGAATGTGACCCTATCTTTATCAACCGTTATATGATAATATGAAAGAGAAACAAGAAAAAGTAAATAAAAAGGAATAAATATATATTCGTTCTATTAACATCTTTTAGCAACCAACTTTGAAAATAATTTATTTATTGGTTTCGTGGAAAGATGAACGTAATTTAACATTTAACATTATTAATCATCGTTTAAACTTATATGTTAATTTATTTTAAATATATTATTAGACTGTCGATAGGTAAACCGTGGATGAAAACCGAACCAACCCCTAAAATTATGGTTTGATTTGATTTGAAAAAATTCCAAATCGCAAGAAATGATTTGAGTTGAAAATATGGCATAAACGTCCTAAATCGAATCGTGTTCACCCCTAGCGATAACGATGATCTCACTCGATTGAACTTGCAAGTGGATAATGTGGGTGTGGTTGATCGACTAATTCTCATGAACTTGATTGATCTCAGTTTTTTGATTAAGTGTGACCCTTGAGACCCGTTTCGTCAATCAATGTTACCACGATTCAGTCGAGTAGGAGTTGCTCATGATATGAAGGTTGTGCTTGCCACTTGAGTTGCCATGTCAAGCTCTAATTGTCTAATAAACAATATACATCTAAGTATCTCTAAATACAGGTCATATATATCCTACATTTGAAAACAAGAACCCCACAATCATAAAACAACTTTAAAAAAACTCTACCTTCACTGCTCTAAAACCATCAGAGATCACATTCACCACTTGTGTGCACCAAAATTTGTCATGAGACTGAGTTTTTGAACCTGATTCGTATCACGAATAATTTAAATGAAAATAGAAAGTATTTTTTGAATTAATATATAGATAAATAGCTTGATTAAATACGGCATAACAATATTTTTTTCAACGAGTGATTGTTTATTTTAGATTATACGTGCATGATCAAAATCATTTTTCAATAATTATTTGTAAATTAGGTTTCAAGCAATTTACTTAAAACGCTAATAGTTTAGTAGAAAAATATTAATATTATTTTAGGGTAACGTTGATCATCATTATATATATTCGAAAATATATGATAAGTTCAATAAAATGAATATTGTTCTTTTAGTACTATCATTGACTACATGATCCTTGCTTTGAATCGTTTAAGAACAAAGAAAATTGCTTCTTTTGAAAAACAAAAAAAAAAGTATTAAATTACGCAGCTAGATAGTTATCAAATAATACAAAAAGTTATATAAATAAACTATTAATTTATAAAGATAATATGTCCAAATACGCCAATTTAGGGTGTTTGGTAGAGATTAAAATCGGGTTAAAATTGAAAAATTAGTCGTTATGGTTGACTTTTATTAGATGGGTGGGACCCAATAACGGCCATATTTTCAATTTTAATTGGATTTTAAGCCGTACCAAACAGGCTTTAATTAGAAATTAATGAGCGGCAGGGCAGCTGCCAGAAGAATTCATTTCTATATTCATAGATAGAGTTGGTCTTGTTCCTTTATAAAAGATTTGGGTGCGCCCTCACATGAGCATGTCTTCCGGTACATTGCTGTGTTCACGTCCATGCCCACATGCTCCTTCTGCTACCTCCATTTTTTCTGCTACCCAGTTTTAGGGTTTTCTAATATTCCTATTATTTTATATACGCAAACACATCGTTAGGATAGATCATGACTCCCACTCCAGTTTCTGTTTGTTTATGTATTTGAGTCTGCACGTCTGGTATTTTTATCTCTTCAGTTTTGGATTCTTTAACTATCTGAGGATAGGAATTACATATCATGCCCTACTGTGTCATTATCCTTGTATACTTTCGAAATTTCTAATGTTGTACCATCATGTTTGGCTAAGCTTTAAAAATAAGTAACCTTTTGTTTACAAACATGTTTTATCGAGGGATTGATCAATGTTTATTTGCATATATTCACTGTTATTGCAATTTATCATGAGGGGTCTATGTGGAAATAGGGTTACACCGTATTGTTCAAAGAATAAAAAATGCATCTCAACTGCATCGTATAACGTGGCAATGTTAATCACCGTTTTATGAATAGAATTACACATTTATTAATGTGTATGTCACCTTAATAGTCTGGAACATCACATGACGCGCTTAACATATTAAGAGCTCGTTTGGTAGAGATTAAAATTGAAAAATTAGTCGTTATTGTTGACTTTTATTAGACGAGTGAGACTCAATAACGGCTATATTTTCATTTTTAATTGGATTTTAGTCGGTACCAAACGGGCTCTTAATATAAATATTATAGAAAAATAATTCTAGAATTGAACCAAAATTTGATCGAATTATAAGAATTGGATTACGGTAGTTCTGTTCTCATTTTAAAGATCCAAAACTTGATAAAGTTCAACTAAAATCGAACTGAACTAGTTGGTTCNGGAAGATGACTAGTCAGTTGTTTAATTGGGTGTTTGGTAGAGATTAAAATCGGATTAAAATTGAAAAACTAGCCGTTATTGTTGACTTTTATTAGATGAGTGGGACCCAATAACGACTATATTTTCAATTTTAATTGTATTTTAATCGATACCAAACGGGCTCTAAGATTTGGGTTCATCTTGAAAGGTTTTATTAAAAAAAAATAGTTCAAACCCTTTTAAATTTGTTTATATTTTCATCTTTATTCAATGTGAAATCTTATCTCTCGACATAACATTGATCAACACGTGTGATGCTAAAAGAAAAATATTACAAAATGAAAATGCACATTGAGTGAAGTTGACAACAGTTGTTTAGTGAGCTTGTGGAATAAGCTTTATCGTCGAGGGCGAAACATTTCTCATCATCACTCAACACCCCTAAATAAGTGCTATGCGAAAAAGAGTGTAGTACTTGGTTGATATAGAATTTTTTTTAAAACTTATTTTCAATTATATATTCTCTCAATAAAGTGATTTTAATTTTTTCTTACTTCTAGAAACTTTGCTAGAAAATAGCGATATAATCACAATAGTGTAGATCCAAAGGAACGAGTAAATTGATTTTTTTTTTGTGACTAAACCCCTGTTTGGTACACATTCTTTTAAAATATTTTCTTTCAAAACTCATTTTCGACCCTACATTTTTCATTAAAATAATATTTTTCATTAAATCAATAATTTTTTTTAATCACATATTTCTCATCGTATAATTATTTGAAATACATTTTTTCCTCAATAATATCTATCAAACACACCATTGGTGGGGTACATGGAATTTGAATGAATTTAATGATCTGCATTTTTCAATTGTTGTTTTTTAGTCTGATTTTTTTCAGGCTCCCCCTGCAGTGATGTCTGAGAATTGTTATGGAAGAAAGATTCGACTCACCTTTGACTAGGTAACAAACAATCTAGAATAAAGATCTTCCTCAATTTTCACTGTAACTTTTTTTTTTTTTTGGAAAGTTTATTGAACCATTATATTCCTAAGAATTTTGAAGAAAGTAGTTATAGAAAAAGAGAAAAAAGTAATCATTTTTTGAGAAGATTTTCTTCAAAATCCAAGTATTCCCCTATTTTTCTTTTGCTTAGGTCTCTTCCATTATGAAAACAAAATAACAGCCCGATGAAAATATCTTTCCTATTAATCGTAAAGTACAAGATGTAAAAAATTTGACCTATTACGTCGTCAAATGTCAATCTCAAAGTCTAAGAATATAATAATTCTTATAAAAATTCAACATGGTACTTAATATTAGAGTAGACTAGATATCCATTCACATATCAAAGTTCAAGATAGTTATGAAAATTCAACATTGTCCGACATGATCACATAATTTATTAATCGTGAGTACGCAATCAAAGAATTACACGTCATGAATTGTTGTTACAAATACATCTAAACACAACCCTAAAAACACATCCATGTTTCCAATTTATTTTGGTCACAAAATAATTCCCCATTGAATGGGAAATTGGTTGGTTTCCACCTCAAGAAGTGCAACCATAGTCGCAAAACACCAAGGCGTTGCTATGTCTATACGATATGCACTTGCCTTCTCAATCCAAGTTGCATCATTTGATGTCATACAACTATCTTTTCTTAAAATTGTCATCCGAACTTCAAAATTTCTTACTAAAATTTTGTTAAAAAGTATTGTAAATCGAATTTTATCATGTAAAACTATACTTTTGTACTGAAAAAATATGTCTTAATTATTTATAACTTCAGTGTTTTTGGGTCAATATTCACGAACACAACATTAGCTCACTGTTAAAAAAAAAAATTAACTTAAATAGATAACACAAAATTATTTCTCTCTTATGCGTAGGACACACATTTGCTAGTGGGGTGTCAAACTTGATCACCAGGGTTCCCACTTATAAGATGTACGGATTGCAAGCTTAAAGGGATGTGATTTTGTATGAAACAATCATGCTCCAATGCTAAAAGTAGACATGATGTCACATGGCTAGAGGTGACAAAAGAATCGAGTAGTTCATCGGCTCGACTCGTCAAAACTTGGCACATGGACGGTTCGGAAATTTGGGATGAGCCCGGAACCGAGCAAGGGGCTCGTTTGGTGAGTTGAGCTCACAAGAGGCTTGTGGGCCGTGAGCTCGTAAAAAATGTGAACAAAAAAAAAAACTCGAGCTTGGAGACTCTACTCATGCTTGAACGAGCTTGAGCTTGGCCGACCCGCGATTGCCACTGCTACACATGATATTCTATTTTTGAACTATTTAAAATACAATTAACTTTTTCATTCAATCATTTACTGCCACCTACCCTTCTATCATTGCATCAGTCAAAATTCTTCTGAAAAAGTGCCATAATCCTCGTATGAAATGCAGAAGTTGCTTGTTATTTATTAATAATTGGAGTACATTAGACGACAATTCTGCTTCAAACTGCTTTTAATTTTTTAATATTAAGTCCCTATTTGATGGAGCTAATTTTAGAAAATTACCATTTTTTTCTGATTTGTGTTCGAGTCGCACTACGGAAGAAAATTTGTTATAAAATTTATGAAATCTTCCACTTCTTTAATAAAAAGTAGCATGTTTTTGTTAGATATTTATACAATAAATATAATATGTGAAAGAAATAATTAATTCGAAGTGCCCAATTGGTGAAAATTGTGAAATTTGTGTGGGAGGTCAGGGGTTCGAGCCACACCTAACGCATTATATTAAAAGGTCTTTGATTGGGCCTTGAGCTTTATTGATTCTAAATAATAATTTCTTTTTAATCATTTTCGGAATTATTTAATTGGTCGATTAGCTAGTAAAATATGACAGTTTTAACTATTCAGTATTAACAACGCATTACCACTAGTCATAAATCTGCAAATAATACTAGATCATGGTGGAGGGAGTTA
>CAIGRL010087257.1:0-10653 GCA_903798325.1 Fraxinus xanthoxyloides
GACCCTTTCTAGTGCTAGTAGCAGTAGTAATCTAAGTTGTTTTTTTGCAAGAATGGGGCGTGAAATAGGAATTGCACTGATAAGAAGGATCCACCGGGAAGATTGGTGTAGTATCTTTATTATCCGGACGGAATTAATCTCCACCCTAACTCTTATTTGAATAAAAGAAGACGTTGATGACAAGATTGCTTTTTCTTTTATACACAGAAACGCATTTGTGAGAATAATATCCTTAGCTGAGATTTCTAACCAGAAATAGGGTGATAAGTGAAGTGTTCATACAAGGTTTTTCTTATGTTTGTGGCATAATAAAATGAGTACTTATTATAAATCTTGGTCTTCTTATTTTATATTTTATGTTTGTTCTTGGCATTGTTTTTTGATGGCTACATACATTTCAGCCCATGTCATATAGCCTATTCCAACCTGCTAGCCCAACAGCACAGAGGGTTTATCAGTCCGAGACTGGGCCCAACCATTTATGTATATATTGTGATATTGGGCCACTCTGAAGTCATCCATGCCCTGTCCATGACACAAAGCTCTCCAACTAGTCCAAAATTTGTATGGATCAAATTTATAAGAAACGAAAGTTTTATACCTTTTCTTAACCAAAATGTTGGTTTTTCTTATAATTTTTTTTCACACTACATTTTGTAAGACATTGTGTTACGCTCATTTTCCACCGTCGACGTCGAAACCACCACCACCACCACAACCATTTGTAACAATCTGTATTACAATTGTAATATGTAATGTTACACGACCACTATCACCATTTATAACATACTTTGTTACGTTGTAGTCATCGTCGCCACCGCTTGTAAAATATAGTGTTACACCTCAATATGTACCATTCACCACCATTTGCTCCATCATCACCACTAGACCATCACAGCATGCTTTTACCAAAAAAATACCACCAACGTGACAAGATCGCCACGTCACCATCACCATCTCCATCTCCATCATAAATCATGCACCTAAAACATACCACATAGATCCTGAAAATCTCATACAACTAAACCTTAGCTGCTACTGTTCTCATCTAAGTATGCAACCATCACCAGAAAGGAACCTCCAACAAATTTGAAAACCATCAACATATCCACCATAAATCGCGCACTTTAAATCAGCCTGAACCACATCACCCAAAAAACCGTAATCACTTCCAATCAAACCCTAGTTGCCGCTACTCTCATCATCGCGTGCGACCATCACCATCGTGTTGAACAATACTAACATATACTTTCGATTCTAATGTTTGTCCATCATTGTTGAAGTACCAAGCTTTGTAATCAAACCATGCGGTCACTATTTCGCAACTTACAGCAAATCAATTACATCTCGTGTTAGTCTGTTTGTAACTGGTTAAAAAAATCCATATTTTAAATTATTTGGTATATACTTTTATAGAATTATTATTGTTAGGCCCCAAAACAAGTTATTCTAAGGATCGAAGTTTGCAAAATACACTAAATTGCTTAACATTATGAAACAACATAAAACGCAAAGGATCTTTCGCCCCTAAGGGCCCAAATGTTCAAACTTGAGACCTACTCACCCGTCGAGCATCTACAATGAGATATAGCTCAAGATCCACTAAGAAAAGTCAAGTAACAGTACAAAATATAAGTTTCTTCGAGTTCTTTCTAGCCTCTATTACAAATCTTTATCACACAAGCCTCAATCTCTAAATGACTATACATAACAATCAAGACTCACAAAGAACAGAGATTGAAGAAACCACAAAAATCGATTACAGATTATTGAAGAGCAAACCTAACTATCCCTCAAAGAAAGGGAGTAAAAAACAAGAGAGACTAAGAACAGAATAATCTAGAAGATGGGTGCCAAGACCAAGTCACGTATCTATCTCACTCAACATACAAAATCCAAAGATCAGAATGCATCTATATGTAGGACAGATCCTCAACATCAAGAGGCCAAAATCGTTTTCACTTAAAAGAGGCCCAATTGCACAAATGGCCCAATAGGCTAAGTAATAGTGAGGCGGCCCAAGAACATTAACAATCTCTACCTTACTGACCTAGTCATTGGCCTTTCTAATGGATCTTGTTATCTATATATATACATTGCTTCATTTGCTCTAAAAAACCTTTAAAAAAATTTAAAAACTAGTTCAACTTTTTTCCATCAACAATACTTGAGGTTTTAATTATCACAATCATCAGGTGATATTCAGAATCTTCAAGCAATTTCTAATTTATTCAAAGGTAATACCTTAGTCCCCAAATCAGAAGGACTAAATTCTGTAGTAATTTTAACTAGACTGATCAAACTTTGTTCTGCCATATTTCTTACAAAATGAAATTTTATTTCTATATGTTTAGTTCTATCATGATAAACATGATTTTTACTTAAATGAAGCACTTTGATCATCGGTGTAAATCCTAACAGATTCATTCACAAAGCCAATTTCATTTAACAAACCTCTCAACCACACACTTTCTTTTACAACATAACATGCAGCAATGTGTTCAGCTTCAATTGAGGACAATGCAACTAATTTTTGTAATTGTGACTTCTAACTAATGCAACCATCACACAGAGTGAAAATATAAGAAGATGTAGATCTTATTTTATCCAAGTCACCAGTAAAATCAAAATCAGTGTAATCTTCTAATTTTATCCCTCAATCACTTCTTTGAAATTCTAAACCTAAATTAGAAGAGCCTTTAAGGTAGCTTAACATCAATTTCATAGCCAACCAGTGTATTTTTCCTGAGTTGACCATAAACCAGCTTAGAATACTAATATCATGTGCTAGGTCAGGTCTAGTACACACCATGAGATACATTATTAAACTTACAGTGTTTGCATAACGTTCATTTTCCATTCTTTTGAACTCATCTTCTGTTTTAGGTGATTGTTCACTAGTGAATTTAAAATGATTAGCAGTAGGAAAAGTAACAGGTTTACACTCAAGCATTGAAAACTTTTCAAGTATTTTCTTCACATAAGAGCCTTGTTTTAACAACAATATGCAATTATCCCTATCTCTTTCTATTTCCATTCCAAGAATCCTTTTAGCCTATCATAAATCTTTCATTTCAAATTCAGATTTAAATTTTGCCTTAATGAAATCAATTTCAGATCTATCATGACAGACAAGTAACATATCATCAACATATAAAAGCAAATAAATGGATTCAAGTCCACCTGACCCTTTGAAAAAGAAACAAGAATCATAATTCCTTTTTACAAAAGCCAACATCTGCACATAAGAGTTAAATTTGATAACCGTTGTCTGGGGCTTGTTTCAGTCCATAGAGTGATTTCTTTAACAGACAAAGCTTTTTAGTTTTGGATTTAACTTCAAACCCCAAAGGTTGAATCATATATAAATAGTCTCATTAAGGTCAACATTCTAAAAAGATGTTTTAACATCAAGTTAATCCGATTCCCAATTAAATTGAGCAGTAAGAGCTAATAAAATTCTAATTGAGGTATACTTAGCGACTGGAGAGAATATCTCATAACAGTTCGCTCCTTATCTTTGAGTAAACTCCTTAGCCATTAATCTGACTTTATGCCTTTTACTTTCTGAATTAGAGTCTCCTTGTTTGATCTTAAAAATCCACTTGCAATCAATTAGTTTTTGATTTTTAGGTCTATCAACCAAAACTCAAGTCCCATTTTTAATAAGAGAGTCCATTTCATCATTCATGGTCTCTTTCCAGAATCTTGAGTCAGGACATTTAATAGCATCTTCAAAATTAGTAGATTCAAAATTCAAGGAGTCAAGAGCGGAAAATAAGGTAACAAATTCATCACTATTGAAAGGGTCTTATATCTCTCTTTTCTCCGTCCCTAGTTAATTGATAATCAGCAAGAGTGGGATCAACATATTCAACTTCGTTTTCAGATTCAGTTTGCTCATGATTTGGATCAGATTGAGTGGACTCCACATCAATCAAATCATCTTGATTAATAGTATTTTCAGTTTGATTTTCTAGGACGCTTTCTTTAACGATGCAGTTTCAGAAGTTTTAAGATCACATATTTCATTACAAGGCATGTCATTTTCATTAAAGATGACATTTCTACTAAAAATCACTTTATAACCATTTTGGCATTTGACCCGCAGTCTATACCCTTTAACTTCCTCTTCATAGCCCAGAAAAACACATTTTAAGGACCTAAGTTCAAGTTTACCTTCACTTTGATGTGAATAAGCAGTACAGTAAAAAACTTTGAGTCTGCTGTAATCAGGTATTTCTCCAGACCGCAATTTTTCAGGAACTTGAAAATCAATGGCACTGGATGGACTTCTATTTATAAGATAGGTTACAATCTTTTGGGCTTCACCCCAGAAAAACTTAGGAAGACTAGAACTGTACAACATACATCTTACCTTTTCCAATAGATATCTATTCATTCTCTCAACAACACCATTTTGCTGAGGAGTGTATGTTACAATTACGTGCCTTAAAATTCCAAATTCTTTACTAAATGAATCAAATTCTAAATTACAAAACTCAAGTCCATTATCAATCATCAGTACTTTGATTTTCTTGTTGGTTTCGTTTTCAATCATTAGTTTCCATTGTTAGAAAGTTTTAAATGTGTCAGATTTTGTTTTAAAAGAAAGGTCCATATTTTTCTTAAAAAATCATCTACTATAAGTAGATAGAATATAAATCCACTTAGGCTATTTAGAGATACTAGACTCCAAAGGCCAACATGTAGATAATCCGGAATAGAGGTGGATTTATGGGTTCCAGTTTTGAAAAGTGGCATTTTCTGTTTTCCAAATACACGATTTTCACAAAAATTCAATTTTTTTATATTATCATTTCCAAAACAACCGAGGCTATTCAAAATATACTAAATTGTAGAAAATTATGAAACAACACAGAACACATAATTTTTCGTCCCTAAGGGCCCGGATGTTTACTCTTGCGACCAACTCACCCGTTTAGCATTTGCAATGAGATATAGCTCAAGATCCACTAAGAAAAGTCAAGTAACAATACTGAATATACGAAGAAACCAACAATTTCTTCGAGTTCTTTCTAACCTCTATTACAAATTGTAATCACACAAGTCGCAATCTCTAAATGACTGTACATAACAATCAAAGCTCACAAAGAACGGAGATTGAAGAAACCACAAAGATCGATTATAAATTATTGAAGAGCAAACCCTAACTATCACTCAGAGAAATGGAGTAAAAATACAAGAGAGAGCAAGAACAGAATAATCTAGAAGAATGGGTGCCAAGACCAAGCCACGTATCTATCCCACTCAACAATCTGAATCCAAGGATCAAAATGCAACCACATGTAGGGTATATCCTCAACCATCAAGAGGCCAAAACCGTTTGCACTTAAAAGTGGCCTAATTGCACAAACAACCCAACAAACCAAGTAGTGAGGCAGCCCAAGAACATTAACAATTTTTTTTTTTATCAAAATCAATTTTAACCATACATTTATGAGGTCTACAATTTTATTTTTTTTAAATTTTTTGAAAACATTTTTGCCAAAACAAGATTTAAGAATTTTAAAAATTAATAGTGAGATTGTTTTTCGAAACAAAATCACGTGTACATAATTTCCTTTACGGGGAATCCAAATAAATTTTCAACAAGTTCATTATTATTCATCACACCTTTGCATGCACGGTGGTAATTTACACATATAATGGAGCCCAAACCAGGAGCCCATTGTTACTTTTTGTTGGCATATTTAAGCCATTATTGTTGGCAAAGGTGACTGTGTGCAGCTATTGTTGACTTAGGCAAATTTGCATGCACTCTGGTGATTTTACACATATAATGGAGCCCATTGTTACTTTTTGTTGGCATATTTAAGCCATTATTGTTGGCAAAGGTGACTGTGTGCAGCCATTGTTGACTGAGGCAATTGCATGCAAATTTCTCTCTTCATGGTAACCTTTCCATTAAATGTTAAATTGGGAAAATTGCAAACACACTCTGAGTAGGGAGAAAATAGTGAGTAGAGAGATACATAAAACTATAGAGAGAAAAATATTGTTATCTCCTTAGTGTTTCTTATTTAATTTCTCCTATTATAAGAGAGATTATTTTTGTTACCTCCTTGTATTTAGAGAGTGTTATTATAATTCTCCAACTGGCTCGTGGATGTAGCTTAAATTGGGTGAATCGCGTAAATATTTGTGTCCATTTTTTAACTGTATTTTCTTAATTCCATTTCCGTTGCAAACCAAACTACACTCACATTTCCTAACACTTTTCAGATTATACGAGGCCCAAACGGTCACCCATTTGCAAGAAAATCTAATAACACTTGAAAATATCTTTTACAAAATAATAATATTATTTATGAAAAAATATTTAAAAAGAAAATTTTAATCATTTGCTAATACATTATTCATCTTTCGCAGAATGAAGAGATTTTAACAACTTTTAACTTGTCTTGGAGCACACAAATATTTAAAAATTTAAAAGGAATATTAAATACATCGTGAGAATAGTTTGAATTCATAAATTTGTATAAACTCAAGATTTACTGAGGCCTTGATCCCATGGTTAGCGCTGTTTAATTCTTAACTCGAAAGTTATTAGACTCTTTTTCAGTTAGAGCTAAGATCCAAGAACTAAAAATTAATGCATATGATAACTTAAAAAACACGAGTAAGAGTCATTTTCTCAATATAAATACAATAGAATGATGTCGTAACAATATTTATCTCACGATGTCAAATATGTTGTCTCATTTGTCATTCTGTTTGACATCAAAAAAAATATTAATTGCTAGCTTTGCTGCATCAAATAGTCAAAAACTAAGGTTGTGTGTGTGAAAAGCACAATGATGTGGTTTGGTTCTACTATATGGACACCTAGCCAATAGGGATTGATAAGAATTTCCTGATGGAGTTAGCCTCTTTTGCTATCAAAGAAGTTATGTTTTATATTAATTAATTAATGTTCGAACTTCTCAGAAAATCAAGTTAGTTCTCCTTTGTTATTCATAGACATGGAAAGAATAAAAGGAAGTTTCGTTGTAAAAAAAAAAAAAGGAAATAAAAATTCCCAAGAATATTTAACTGGACGGAGAATGAAATGACAGATCATCGAATTTAAGAGTGTCGATGTATATAAAAAAGCACTCAATATCCTACTATTGCATTATGTTAACATTTTAGAGTCATAAATTTGATTAATCTATCAATTTTATAGACCTCGACTTAGGTCTAAAATCTTGCCCAATGTTTAATTATTTTCATTCTTAACGATTTATTTATCTAAAAACTTATTTATTTATTTTACTATGACATAAATTACCAAATAAATAATTACATTTCGTTAACGGAACTATTGAATTCATTAATAAATTTAAAAATGTAGTACAATTAATAATAATAATAATAATAATAATAATAATAATAATAATAATAATTAAGAATTAAAATTTGTTATATGGCAATAAAATGACACAAATACTCATAACAAAAATTTGGTTCAACATGGAAAAGATGGGCTAAAAGGACATTAATCAAATAAGGGAAAATAGTGAAATGGTAAGGCCCTACACATAATTTTTTTAAGAACGTATTAGCATCAAACATGATCGAAGTAAACAACTTTTTTATGATGGGAAACATTAAACCTATGGTACCCACTTATCATTTGATTCATTCAGCAATCAATTTTCATGTTCAAGAAGATATACTACAAATTTTTTTATATATCATATATAATGCATATTATACAAAACAACACAAAAAATATCTTATTACTTGAGGTCCAAGGCGCCCTTATAGAATCTGATGCATTACAAAACGCGCTTGGCCATGACCCCACCTTCCACAAGGTCCCCTCTCAGCATTATATATATAGATTTATCATATATCTCTGCTTTACTTCTTCGAAACAGAGATGGGTGAAAACAACATGCATAACCAAATGTCGAATGTATATGTGTCTCCTCAGGGTGGTTCCGCACGGTTTGATGATGATGGCCGTCCCGAAAGAACAGGTATTATTTTCTTTTCATCTATTTTTCATAATTTTGGTTTGATTTTAGCTGATTTTTTTTGAATAGGAACTGTGCTGTCTCCTGAGGGTGGTTCCAAATCGTTTGATGATGATGGCCGTCCCAAAAGAACAGGTATTATTTTCTTTTCATCTATTTTTCATAATTTTGGTTTGATTTTAGCTGATTTGTTCTAGCCTTCTAGGTACTGTGTGGACCGCAAGTGCTCACATAATAACAGCCGTGATTGGTTCCACTGTTTTGTCTATGCCTTGGGCCATTGCTCAACTGGGATGGATAGCAGGTCCAACGGTGATGTTCTTGTTCTCATTTCTCACCTACTACACCTCTGCTCTTCTAGCATCATGTTACCGGTCGGGCGATCCCGCTACCGGAAAAAGAAACTATACTTACATGGATGCAGTCAAAACCAACCTAGGTAATTCCTGTTCAACTATGTGGAGACTAATCATACTATACAGTCAAATCTCTCGAGTGTAGACGACCTAGGCACCCTAATATTACTGGTATATTTCATTCTTTCTACTTATATTCTTGCGGTACTTAAAAATTTCAGGTGGAGTTCAGGTGAAAATTAGTGGAGCAATTCAGTACTTGAATCTTTTTGGAGTTACCATTGGTTATACAATTGCTTCCTCTATAAGCATGATGTAAGTATGAGTCAAATTTGGAGCAAGAAAACCTCTACTTTATTTCAGTTTTGCTGTTCAAAATCATTCTTGGAAATTTTACTGATTCATGAACATAAATAAACAGGGCAATAAAGAAATCCAATTGCTTCCGTTCAAAAGGAGATAATAGTCCTTGCAGAATTTCAAGCAATCCTTACATGATTTCATTTGGTGTTATTCAAATAATTCTCTCTCAAATCCCAGATTTCAATCAAATATGGTGGCTTTCAATTGTTGCTGCGGTCATGTCTTTTACTTACTCAACCATTGGTTTAGGCCTTGGAATTGCCAAAGTTGCCGGTAGGAGAGGAACCCCTTTTTTTCATTTTTCTTTTATATTCTGCTTTAAAAGCATTAAATTTGTTAATTTCAAGTGTTGTAACGCACTATTTTTTGCTATAGAAAATGGGAAATTTAAGGGAAGTCTCACTGGAATTAGCATTGGTATTGTTACTCCAACTGAAAAAATATGGAGAAGTTTCCAAGCACTTGGGGTTATAGCTTTTGCCTATTCTTGCGCTCTCATCCTTATTGAAATACAGGTATACAATATTAGACACCATAAAGGTCAATATTTTAACTTTACACTATCCAATTTTGTAGAGTTAACCATACATAACGAGCCTAATTTTGATTCTTTTAATGTTTTAATAACAGGATACAATAAAATCCCCACCCCCAGAAGACAAGACAATGAAGAAAGCAACTCTAATAAGCATGGTAGTAACAACAATTTTCTACATGTTCTGTGGCCTTGTTGGTTATGCAGCATATGGAGATCTTTCACCTGGAAATCTCTTCACTGGTTTTGGCCTCTACTACCCATACTGGGTTCTCGACATAGCCAATGTTGCCATTGCTGTCCACCTTGTAGGTGCTTACCAAGTTTATTGTCAACCCCTTTTTGCCTTTGTTGAAAAAACTGCGTTAGAATGGTTCCCAGAAAGCAAAATCATCACCAAAGAAATCAAAGTCCCAATCCAGGGATACAAGCCTTTTAAACTCAATCTTTTCCGACACGTGTGGAGAACCATTTTCGTGATCATTACAACCGTGTTTGCAGTACTCATGCCATTCTTCAATGATAATGTAGTTGGAATTCTAGGTGCGTTGGGGTTCTGGCCTCTTACCGTATACTTCCCTGTCAAAATGTACGTGGTCGAAAAGAAGATCCCAAAATGGAGTCCTAAATGGCTCAGCTTACAAATTCTAAATGTTGCTTGCCTTATTTTCTCTATTGCTGCTGCTGCTGGCTCTGTTGCTGGAGTTGTTTATGATCTTAAAGGGTATAAACCTTTTAAGAATATGTCCTAATTCTTATCACTTTTACATCATAATTAGTTCCCAAACAAGAAAGTGATCAGAATTTCTGGTTTCAATTGTATTACTCGATGCATTATTTTCTTTAATGTAATTTCTCAATTGTGTCCCGAGGATATTAGCCTTGTTTGTTATTATGTTATACTCAAAATTCCACATTTTCCCCCAAGTCTGTAGTTGTATCTGTTTCAATTTCTCAGTTGAAATGGTAACTCAAATAGACTTTTTCTCAAGTTTCTTTTGTTAAAAGTTTCAATGGCATCAGTGGTTGCTAATATTCTTTATCAATGAGATTTCTTCCTTCATACGACTCATATTCATCACTTATTTCTTTATGTAAGTGGAGTAAAAAGAGAATAATTTATGAAGTTTCACTGCATAGAACCATTAATTTTGTTGAAAGCTTCGTGGGAAGCCAAGGCAGAGAAATAACTTATATGACTCAGCACGTATTTTAACGTAGGCCCCGTCAACTGCCCCCGTGATACTGAGAGAGAAGGAATTTATTTATATTTTTATGTTGAATACGTTTTATAGCAAGTTGGATTAATTTTTTCAGAGGCATGATGCTGGAAATTTGTATTTTCAATTGGTTGATAAAACATATTTATTTAGAAAATAAGTAAATTTTTTTTTAAGTTTAGCCAAACATTCTC
>CAIGRL010087264.1:0-27243 GCA_903798325.1 Fraxinus xanthoxyloides
TTTTTACCATTGTGTCTAGAATTTCTTCCAATTGCAAAAAAAAAGGGAAAATATTTTCCCACCAAAACATCAAGAATTTATTTTCCCTAAAAAGGTGGAAAATTTGGAAAGTTGGAAAATATTTTTCCGAGAAAATTTTGCTTATCAAACACTACAAAAGTTGAAAAATGAAAAATATTTTCCATTTTTCATACAAAATTATGCTTATCAAAATGTGCCTTCGTGTTGATTTGGTATTCCTTCATCTTAAAAGTCTTTGCAATACTACAACATTATATTCAACCAGAACTATCGTAATTAGCTTATACTATGTGGCGAGGTCGACTAGGTAATACCAATATCATTAAAAAAATTAATTAAGAATTTTTCTTGAAAACTCAAACATAAAATAATAAAAAGAAAAAGGATAGTGTCCCACCATCACCATTATCACACAGCATAGTCTATGGTAAGGGTCCCTTTTAGTCAATGTAAAATATTGAAACTTGTTTGACTATATTACTTATTCATATGGACCCACTTTCTTCCTCTAAATTCCAAGCACTACCAATAGTCTGTTTCCAACTGGACTATTTGTCTAACAAAACCTCGACTCTCACCGTTTACCCGCGTGTATTCACTCATTTTTTGAATAATGTTATTCGTAAATGTTCACTATCAAAATTATTTTACGTGACGTACATGTGACGATAAATGATTCGACATATGAGACAATAAAAAATTTATCACATTAATATATTAAATCATTAATCGTTCATTGTAGAGTTATTATAATAATGAACGAGTGTAAATAACATTATTTTTATCTTTTAGTCCAATGCTAATTTTAGCATGTGAATTTCACGCTCCTATGACAGGTATTAGATTTGAGATTTGACTCAATATGCACAATTAAACGATTTTTGCCAAGCAAAACAATGTTACAAAGTGATGCAAATATGAAGAAGAACTCTCATTCCTTTTATTTCTAACCAGTCCTTAATTTTTCTTCATATCATTACCCAATCAGTCTTGAGGGATGGAGAATTCGCCTAAATTACAAGAAAACCAAAGCCCATTTCTAGTTCCATCCCCTAACAGTCATAGTTCGAACAGTTCTAGCAGTAGCACCACCCACATAAATGGCCTCCACCACCCATCTCCGCAGACTTCACAGCCTTCTCAACCACCCATAACCAGATCGGAACTAAACAGCCAGCATCCGACCACCTTTGTCCAGGCGGACACATCCTCGTTTAAGCAAGTGGTTCAAATGCTCACCGGATCGACCGAGACGGTCCGTCAATCCTCCCGACCTGAGCCGGTGAAGAACCCGATTCCTCCCATGAAGACTGGGCTGAAGAAGGATAAGTCAACCTCTAAGCTGTACGAGCGAAGAAACAGTCTCAAGGACTTTAAGATCAGCCCTCTTGGACCTGGACTGGTCAACACCAGACCCAGATTCTTCTCTGGGTATTCCGGTTCGCCCCGAATGGGAACTGCAGAAGTTATGTCTCCCAGTATTCTTGACTTCCCATCTCTGGTGCTCAGCCCGGTTACACCTCTGATACCCGACCCGTTCAACCGGTCACCGAACGATGTAGTGAAAGCTAACAATTTGAGCTCGTCAGCAGAAGACAAGGCAATTAAAGAAAAGCGATTTTACTTGCACCCATCGCCGGCGAATACTCCGAGGGACTCGGAGCCCCGACTATTACCATTATTTCCGGTCACCTCACCGAGAGTAGCAGGTGCAACAGATTCTTGAGTGAGTTTCCTTTTCCATTTTGAATTAATGTACTCTTTTTGTGATTTGGAATTACTATATATGATCTAATTAACTCAGAAACAAAATATAGTCCACAATTTCTTTTTAAAATTTTGTTGTGTTTTAATTTATCAGATCAGATCGCTTCGTTAAGCTCTTGTTTGCCTCGTTAAAATTATAATTTATTTCTCTCTTCTTATTAATCACATTTATTTCATTAATATAATATTATACATAAATGCAATTATTCAATTAATGATATTTAGCTTTGCATGGTGGAGATTAAAATCAGATTTTTAGTAAATTTTGATTAAAAAAAAAAAAAGAATAGTGCGGTTGGAAATTCATAAAATATGTGATTAAAATTAATTGTTAAATTTGACTTTTAATCTTTACCAATTATGGTTTTAGTGTGTGTCGTAACATCAATAATGATAAATATTATTACTTTTTCTTATTTAATGTGATGATAATGAACCCAACGGCACATTTGACTGACTATCAAAGCTGCTTAACGGTAGTTGCATAGTTTTGGGCCCATATGAATCTCTTTTCTTCGTAGTTAGGCAGACACAATTAAGGTGCATCAGTCAATGCCACAACAAACCACTGCGGTTATTGAATTTTAATGAATTAATTCTTATTTTCTGTCTTTTTGGTTACTTTTATTACTTATTATCAGGACAACATATATACAACGGCAGGCTGGCACTGAATCAATGCCATCTAAATTTTAATTTGGGACGTGTTTTTAATGCTGGCAACTTATTATTGCTTCGGATTTTGCTACTGGTACAATTATTCATGACAATTTTGTTGACTGTGGTGCGTTACAAAAAAAAAATAAAAATTGTTGGCTACAAAAATAACTTTTTATTAATATCACGTAGTATTCTATAAACAAAACTGCACACCGAGCATGACTCATATTGCTTTGCTTGAGAATAAAAAAATTACCGGTCATTCATCAACTTTGGATCCTAGTTCCAAGTCTTAAAAGGCTCATCTACAGCAGGCATTCAAAAGGTGCTATACAAAGAAAGAGCAGAACAAGAAGACATTTTTTTAATTTTTCGTTCTGGGCAGGGTTTGGTGAGCTCTGGACCTGGAAGTACAGTTGAAATTATTTAGTATAATGTTAGTTTTAATTTTGATAAGAGGAAATTAAATGATAGGAGGGGACCATGAAAGCAAACAAGCTTCTTTTTTTTTTTTTCTTTCTTTCTTAGGGTCGGGTACTTTATTTATGTCCCAAAACACTTATTTCTCTCTTTGACTCTAAACTGAAGTTGATATGTGGGGTTGGAAGTGGGATTCTTGATGATGATCATGAAGACAGAGAAATAAAAATGCGGGATAATGTGTGTTGAATTTAAATGTAGTTTACAAGAGTAAAATTATGTTTGCGTTCTTATTCATTCTTTTATTGTGGTAATAATAAATTTGTTTTAGAGATTATTGATCAAGTGAATAAATCTACCATTTCGTGTATCAGGTTTATAACATTTTGTTAAACCGAAAAAATGTTACAACAAAATTGAAAAGAAGCACGTAATTCTTCATTTTGAACTTCAATGTTGATTTTGGCTTTTATTTAGCTTCGTTTGGTACTGCTAAAAAATCTGATTAAAGTCTAAGTTAGTCAGCAATTAGTTTTAATCACATATTTTATGGGACTCATAATTTTTCAACCACACATTCAATAACCTTTTATTAAAAATCTAATTTTATTTTCTATCAAAACATGGATGTAGTGCAAAGTTCAAAGCTCACGACATGTTATATTTTTATTTTTTGTTTAATAGCGAGGCACGCTCATGTTGGAATTTTGAGGGTGACAAATATATCGAGGAAAACTAAAATGACATTCCAAAAAGTTATCACGATTTCTATTTGTTTTAATTTTGCATCTATTTTAACGTTAATTTAAGTTATGCCTTAGCTTACAATGGTCCATGTTATGCTTCGCCACTTGACGTCCCACATGGCTGACCCGCTGAAGCCTCTTTGTCGAAGTTAGGTGACCTCTCACAGCCCTCCATTGGTAAGGGTAAAAGGCAATGTGGGTAGAAAGAATGCATGTATGGATGCAACACATAGTAGCTTTCCTCAAAGATTAGGTTCTTCTCAATGACAAAGAAGAAGCCTACAAGTTTAGGAGAAGGGCAGTCAACTTCGTATTACAGGATGACGTGCTCTACAAAAAAAAGGTTTTTCCTTACCTCTCCTTCGATGTGTCAAGGTGAGGAAGCAACCTACGTTCTCCGCGAAATCCATGATGGACGAACCCGTGTTAGCACAAAAAAGCACTAAATAGGGATACTATTTGTCCACATTGAAATCACTAATCAAAATATTGTTTTTGAGAAAAAATGGCTATCAAATGAGGGGTCTCTTAAAATGGTCAAATTCATCAAAACCAGATCGAACTCTCCAATCTAAATTTTTTCACTCATTAAAAAGTTTACGTTTGATGCTATATTTTACGTTATGGTTATTCATTTTGAGCAATTCAAAAAGCTTTTAGAAGCTTGCAACGTGACAGTGATATATATGTTATGAACGATGTTTAAATATTAAAAATTACCTTGCATGAATTATTAAACGTAAAAACATGATTATTAGTTTTTTCTTTTTATTTCTTTTCCTCATCAATATCAATGTAGAAATTTACTTATTAAGTTCATTTCTTGTGCTCATTTTCTTCTTGTTATTATGAACTCGTCCTCTATCAATTTTAAATTTGAAAGGCGTGCTTCAAAATTTGTCGTGAATATTTCAAAAAGGTAACAAGAATCTTACCCATCGAGGGAAAGAACATATCCATTAAATAAGCCAAAAGAGGTAACATAAAAAGGAATTAAAAGAAAAAAATTGCTAATTTGTTGTCTCAAAAAGTGACACACACATCCTTTGAACTCCAAAACTTTGTTGTCTAATTTACGTTATGTGAAAAGATAAAGATACATGAGTTGTTTTAATGATGAGATTACATACAAATGACAATAATATACTGTTTCTTGTGAGAACTTAAAGCAACAATACTAAATCTTTTTTATAGAATTTTGTTATTTATACATTGGGTTTACACTCCCTCACAATGGGGCCCCAAGTCCAATAAAAAAATCGTGGGCCCCCTACTGTGAAGGAGATGTACAACGGGGTGTCAATTGACATATAGAAAACCCTAATTTTAAAGTAAAATTACACACTTTCCTTTTAAAATAAAAAAATCAGTTACTCTTCATTCCATCATCCATTATGGAACCTGTGAAAATTCATGAAGATGAAAATTATAGATACGAAGAAGAAGATGATCTTCCATCAGATTTAGTAGCCCATATTCAAGGCTCTCTTCCCCAACCTATATATGGTAAGTGTGCCCTGAAATTCCCATTTGCGGTATGAAACAATACGATTAAAAGCTATGTGTATAGATTATTTTTCAGTACTGGAAAACGTGAAAATTTTGCATAATTTGATTACTTGGAAGTTAATGTATTGTGTGATATATTGTTTTGTACATGTGCATTGCTCGAACTAAAAAGGTTTAAGGCTTTATTTTCTTTTTCATTTTTTCAGAGGAAAATACAAAGTATTTTAGCATATGCCTACATCATGGTGGAATTTTATTAGGAAATATGAGAAATTTTGTGTACGAGTATGGTAAAGTAAGTTATATAGACTATGTCGACCTTGATTTCTTTGATAGATTTACTCTTGACAATGCCATGAAGATGTTGGGATATTCTGGTTGAATTAGATATCTGTACAAAATAGAGAAGAACAGATTGAGTAAATCATCATTCTGGTTGGTGAAAGATTCAGATTTCATGAATGTGGTGAAGTGGCTTGGTAAAAATAGGATGACTAAAGTGTATTGCTTGCTTGTAGTTGAGGTTTTGGAGTTTCTATGGGATGGAAATATTTCTGAGGTTGATTGTAAGACTGGTGAGGAGTTGGTAAATGCTGAAAAGTTTAGTATTCATGATGAATCGGTGGGTGATGAGCAATTGTGTTATGTTGTTGATGTTTATGATGATCCATTTGAAGGTGATGATGTGTACATTGTTGACGAAGTAGATGACATGGAAGCAAATGTGTGGCTGATCTTGGTAAAACTGATGTTGGTCAAGTAGAGGCGGAGGTTTGGAAAACAATGGTTCATTTAACTGGGACTGAATCAGTGGTTGGTGTGGATTAGGCTGTGGTTTTGAAGTAGGCTTGCTCGAGGTGCAGGCTGGTGAAATTGATTTGCAGCATGGTCAATTGGAGGTACAAGCTTGTGAAACTGATGTGATCATAAATGAATCAGAGGTGCATGTTGCTGAAACTCATGTGTAGCATAGTGAATCAGAGGTGGAACATGGTGAATCATTGGTGCGGTTTCGGGAAAATAATATGCAGCAAGGTGAACTACATTGTGATGTGCATGTTGGTGAATCTGAGTTGTGATATAGTGAACCAGAGCACACTGAAGCTTATGTTGACACTGAAACGGATCATCATGTTGAGCAAGAAGACCATGTATCCGATGTGCAAGTAGATTCCATAGATCCTGAGCAACATGATGAATATGAAAAGGGTTTTTTGGAAGATTTCAATGACTCGGAGTGTGAGCAAGAAGAAAATATACCCATGGATGATAATGATGAAAACATAGGTTTCAGGTTGAGTGAAGGGTTTGATATTGATATAAATAGTGGAAGGAATGAGCGAAAGCTGAGACAGCTCATCAAGAAGAAGTTGGGACAAATTGTGCCGACTTAAATGAGTTTAGGAGCTTATCCAATGACAATGAGGGTGTGGGATCATCTGCCATGAGGATGAATGAATGCTGGTTTAACCTTGCCATTAATATAGATGATCCAAAGTTCAAGTTAGGTAATGAATTTTTCATACTTACATATTTACTTACGGATATTTTAAAATGTAATTGCCAACATGATTTATTCATTTCTTTTAGGGATGAGATTTGAAAATGTCAAGGTGCTAAGGTCAGCAATTGTTCAGTACTCAACTTGAAATTCCAGGCAACTCAGATATGTGAAAAATATGAAAACACAATTGAGAGTTAGATGTCAAGAGTACCGTCATTGGGTCCTATATGCATACCAAAAACCAGAAAAGAGTCTCAGAATTAACACCTTCGAAGATGAGCACACATGCACGATAGTGTGGCAAAATAAAAGGGTTAATGCAGGTTATCTAGCAAAAAAAAATACATAAGAAAGTTTAGGTCCAATCCCAATATACCAATGAGAAGTTTTGTCGAAACTGTGAAAGAAGATTGCATGTATGAGATTTCAAAGCATCAGTTCTACAAGACAAGATCCAAAACTAACAAGTTTGTGCAACCTATTATACGTTAGTGAGGATTGAAATCACATATGGGTGGGATGGGATGGGCCAGAAGATGATGTATTTTTTGTATTTTTAGTTGTGATTTTTAATTATTTGAGTATCATTTATAATTTTTTTGAAAATATTCTTTATTTTTTTTATTTAAATATGAGTGTATATTTGTCATTTCAAAGCTTTTTATAGAGAAAATTGATAGAATTGACGATTTACGCAATAAAAAGTGAAAACAGGTGTGAAAATGCAAAAAAAAAGAAGAGAAGATGGAGACGTTTTGCACAATAAAGTTCAAACGTAGTGACATTTCCTGTTAATAAAAAAAATCCTAAAAGGTCTATACATTGGGTCATTTGCATACCTAAAAAATGGTTGAAACTCTAAGATTAAACAGTTATTCTCTGAAAACTCGCCTAAAATCAAAGCAATTTAAAAGTCGACACTCTTGAAAATTCAAATATTCTCCAATAGAATGATACTTTCCAACCAAAATAACATCGTAATCTCTCTCCATTTTTCCCTACTATACGATTTGGCACCGAAATACGCACTAACCTCCCCATTTCACAAAAAGGGTAAAAACCTATCAATTCCTATGACTTTTTAATAAACCTGTCAACCTCCTCCTGCCATTCCAATAAAGAGTCCATGGACTTTAATTCGTATGTTGACCTTTTCAATTATATAACATTTTATATTTAAAGAGTCCCTAAAAGATGATCTAATGTAGTTGTTGTTACTCATATAAATAATCGTAAGTAAAAAATGTCCATGTGGAGGACGGATAGGCCGACCCTCACGAGCTAGTATGGGCGACTCTATTGTGTACACTGGGACGAATCCTCTCTTGAAGAACAAAGCGAACCGATCCCCTTGCAGTAGAGGCTCGCACGACCCTAATCTTGTCTAGGCGAACCGCACAACCCTGATCCTATCAAGGTGAGTGGCCTGGACCCTAGTAGCATCTTGTGGTGAAGTGCCTGATAAGATAACACACCACCAATGCCGCCTTTATATACCTACACTGTCAAATCTCAAGGCTAGGGTTAAAAAGAATGGAGATCAGCATCTAAAGCCATTGACTGACTTATTGATGTTAATAAGGGCCAATGGATCAGGCAAGACCACGTGCTCCATTATCCAACGGACTTCGTTCACCTTACTTTAAGTATAAAAGGCCACACCTAACACCATTTGAAGGTAATGCAAGTTTACACATTCAAAGTAAACCTTTCACACCCTCTACCTGAAGCTTACTCCTCAAGCTGACCCTCTTTTTATTAACCAAACAACTACAATACAACCGATTAAACACTTGGGATGATTCCTTCAGTGATTCATAAAATAGGCAATCTAATATATATATATATATATATATATATACACACACACACACACATATAAGTTTCAACTTATCTGTTGGCCACATCATTGTTCCTTTTTTTGGGGTCGACATATTGGCGCCGTCTGTGAGAAACTTTGATACCATAGCCACGAGCATCCTAGTGGTAAAAGCTATCTGTGAAATGCATTGAAAAAATGTTTGAATCTTGAAAAAAGAACCGTCGCAAAGGAACAATTTGGAAACAGAATGAGTTCAAGTCACTAAGGAACATATGGTGGAGATGGGCAGTAGGAGGCCTCTGAAGAAGAGGTCCTCTGCACGAACATAAACATGCGTCGCCCCCACCACAGTCACAGGAGAGGTGGTACCACTGCAAGCCTGGCTAGAGAATTTAGAGAAATGGTCACTAATATGAGAAATATGACCCATCGAAACTCTACCATACAACAATTGCTCATGCAAATGCACCAACAGGTTGGGTCCCAAGTACTACAACGTAGGGAATTTTCCCAAGAAGGAGAGGAAAATGACACAGAGGAATGACAACCCAGTGGAGAGAGAGGATACCTCAAATAACTATGTTACGAGCAGTCTCGATGATGATATGCCAAAGGAGGAAAACTTTTTTCCCTGAATATATTCAGGAACACAAACCTCAAAAGTCCTCTAGTGCCTTCGACATAATTGGGCTCTCTAAGCCTAGAAATAGGTCCAACAGCCTCCCTCAGCTCAAAGATGATGAGAACAACATTAGAGGTACGAGTTTAAATGACGCCACCATAACCTAGAAATAGGTAAGAGAGAAGAGACGTAGCGAATGCGAGAAATCAGGCAGGAACATCACAGCCTCGATATCAGGCAGAGGAAAATAACCCCGAAGGCCCTCATTCGAGCTAGATGACGATGATGATAGTTTTCCATTTTCTCAAGAGTTGAGAGGTGCCTCGGATCCTAGCCATTTTGTGCCATCGAAAATACCCAAATATGAAGGAAAAGGTGATCTGACGAAATACCTCAACAACTACAAAACCCAAATGTCTTTGTGAGGGGTCTCGTGAGCTTTAAAATGTTGAGCTTCCCATTTCACACTAATGGGAGCCGTAGAATTTGGTACAACCGTATCCTTGCTGGTAGCATTAGAAGTTGGACGAACTTGAAGCGTATGTTGGTAGATAATGGAAGTTCTGTCAATATCCTATTTGGAACCACTTTTGACAAAATGATGGTGGACCATGAGCTCGCTCCCCTGACTGTCCCTATGTACGATTTTACTGGTGATAGCATCATTCCTATAGGAAGGATCGCATTGGCGATGAAAATGGGAGAGTCCCCATTTAAGGCTCACTGTTTCATGGAAGTTTAGGTCGTAGGTCACCAGTCTGCCTATCATAGAGTTTTAGAGCGGCCCACCTTGAAAGAGCTAGAGGTTGTAACGTCCATACAACATCTTTGTATGAAATTCCCTACCAAGGAAGGAGTTGTCACGCTATGAAGCGATTAGATAGGTTTGAGGGAGTGAAAATGCGAACCCTAAAGCATAAACATGGTCCTAATAGATACCGAAATGGTTGGCACGCCTGAAGAAGGATTAACCCTTAAAGAAAGGAGAGACGTCAACATGGTGGATGCCTTGAAGAAGGGATCATCGAGGTGGATTTGGACCCTAGAGTTAGAAAATTGAACTCGCAGGTAGCCCCAATAGAAGAGCTGGAGCCTTTCTCCATAAGCTTGAACAACCCCACAAACTGTAAATAGGGAATGTGCTCTAACCAAAAGCAAAAGCCAAGATTAAAAGCTTTCTTCTAGACAACTTTGATGTGTTTTCCAGGAAACACGAAGATATGGTGGGCATTGATCCCAAAACCAGTTGCCATTAGCTCAACGTAGACCCAAAATTCACTTTTTACAAAGAGGAGAGCCCTGAACCCGGAGTGGTATGCAACATTGAAGGAAGAGGTGCAGAAACTTATATCCAATGGGTTCATCAGAGAGGAAACATACCCAAAATGGATATCAAATCCCATTTTAGTGTAGAAGGCTAACGACAAGTAGAGGGTCTGTATAGACTTTTCCAACCTCAACCAAGCTTGCCCGAAGGATAGTTTTCAACTCCCAAGATCGACCAACATGTCGACACGAACTAAATAATGTTCATGGGCGTATATTCAGGGTATAACTAGATTCTCATGCATCAATCAGATGAGGGTTACACCCCTTTTATCACTGATCGATGACTCATTACAACAAAGTCATGCCCTTTAGCATGAAAAATGTCAGTGCAACTTACCAATGATTAGTTAGCAAGATGTTTTTCGGCTTATAGGCAAGACAATGGAGGTGTATGTCGATGATATGCTTGTAAAGAGCCTCAAGTCAGCAAACCATATTGAACATGTTCAAGCCACTTTTGAGATTCTAATGAAGTATCACATAAAGTTGAACCTGTTGAAGTGCACCTTTGGCGTCGCTTCCGAAAAATTCTTGGGCTACAGGTCAATCAACGAGGCATTGAGGTGAACCCTGAGAAAATTAAGGCCTTGCTAAATATTAAATCCCCCAGCAAACCAAAGGAAGTGCAATGCTTGACAGGACGCCTTGCAGCGCTGAACCGGTTCATTTCTAAGGCAATGGATGGATGCCTTCATTTCTTTAAGGTTTTAAAGAGATAGAAAAGGTTTCAATGGAACGAAGAATGCGAAGAGGCGTTCTAAGGATTGAAAAAGCACTTAGGGCAAGCCCCTTTCTTTTGAAGTTTAAGGATGGAGAAACATTGCTGCTATATTTGGCTATTAGCACTGATGCTATGAGCTCGGTATCGGTACGAGAGGAGGGCAACATAAAATTGTCTATCTACTATGTGAGTAAGGCCCTCCTACCGGCAAAAACATGTTATACGTACGTGGAAAAGCTTGCCTTGTCCCTTATGATTGCTTCGAGGAAGTTGAGGCATTACTTTTGAACCCACAAAATACGAGTTCTAACGAGCCTCCCACTCAAACAAGTGCTCCAAAAACCGAAGGCATCGAGGAAGCTAATGGAATAGGTTGTAGAGTTAAGTGAATTTAACATATCATACCAGCCCATAACTTCGATAAATGGACAAGAAGTGGCAATTTTTGTTGCCAAATTTACAGAGGCAACATATATCAATGTTACTATAGAACTAGTAGACCCACCAACCTGAAGCTATATGTAGATGGGTCCACTAGAGAAATTAGGTCAGAGGTCGAAGTGCTGCTAGAAAGCTCAGAGGACCACAAACTTAATTGTGCGGTGAGGTTCGGTTTCAAAACCTCCAACAACGCTGTTGAGTATGAGGTGTTTCTGGCATGCCTCAGACCAGGCAGAGAAATGCAAGTCAGAAGCTTGGCAGTCCGAAGCGACTCTCAACTTGTCGTAAGCCAAGTCAACAACGACTTCTCGGCCAAGGACAAAGGCATAGCGACATATCTGAAGAAGATTATGGAACTAATCCCTTGTTTTGATAAGTTCGAACCGACTCAGATCCCAAGGGCAAAAAATCTGCACACGGACGCCTTGTCAAAATTAGAAAGCTTTAAAGACTTAGAACTGCTTAAGTTTGTGCATGTTGAATACCTCACCAGGCATTCCACGACCAAAGTGGACGAAGTGATGAGGGTCGGAAAAACTCCATAATAGATGCGACCCATCATAGTCTACCTCAAGGACCACATCCTGGAGGAAAACAAAGAAGAGGTACGTAAGCTCAAGCGTATGGCCGCCTATTATGTATTGCAAGATAAGGTCCTTAACAAAAAGAGGTTCTCATCCCCACTCCTACGATGCACTGGAGGAGATGAGGTGAATTATGTGCTGAGAGAAATCCACGAAAGGATTCGTGGTAACCACACAGGAGCCAACGTTGGCCCACAAAGTACTAAGGCAAGGGTACTATTTGTTGACCTTAAAGAAAGATGCTATACATTTTGTGAAGCGATGTGATCAGTGACAACGCTTCTCCTCTATTCAAAAGAAACCGTCACAGGAGCTAACCGTGGTGTCCGCCCTTGACCTTTTGCCAAGTGGGGGGTCGATCTGATAGGACCAATGCCAAGGGAAAAGGGAGGTATGAACTATGCAATCATCGCCATCGATTACTTTACCAAGTGGGTCGAAGCCGAGCTATTGGCTAAAATCACTAAAGTACATACCTCTAAATTCATATGGAAAACTATCATATGCCGGTTCGAAATTTCTCATTCAATAGTTACGGATAATGGGTGACCGCTAGACAACAAGAAGCTCCGAGACCTTTGCGTCAAAAATCACTTCTCCTCTTCTTACCATCGCCAAGCAAATGGCCAAGTCGAAGTAGTTAATAAGACCATAAAGTATCGAAGGGTGCATGGGTGGATGAGCTCTCCAAGGTGTTGTGGGCAATACGCATGACTAGCCGAATCACGACATGAGAGATCCCTATTTCCACGGCATAGGTGTGGAGGCTATGAGCCAGTTAAGGTGGGTCTTCCCTCACCCGTCGCTTACAGTTAACTGAGATCTTCAACGATGACATAAGGCGATGTGAACTCGATTTTTTTTAAAAAGGAGATAGACTTTACAAATCAAACTGACCTCTTACTTAAGAAAGATGATACAATACTACAACGCCGAAGTCAAGCGTAGGTCATTTAGGAGAGGCGATCTAGTGCTTAAGAGGGTATTTTTGTCTTCTAAGGAGCCTAGTGTAGGTACGTTGGGTCCAAATTGGGAAGGCCATTACATGCATTTAGAAAAGGTCAGGCCATGAACTTTTTTGATTGAAAATCTGGATGCGAAAGTGCAGCCTCATCCCTCGAATGTTGAACACCTTCGAGTGTATTACCAGAAAGGCTTCGTTCAATACGTATACCACTTATGATTAATGCATATGCCCTTTTGCTTTAAACTATGACTAGCTCATGTGTTGAATATGGCATGCCCATATAATGAATTAATTGTTAAACTATGACGAGCTCATAATTAGAAAATGGCAAGCCCATATAACGAGCTTATCAAAGGATGATAAGCTCATGTCAAACCCATACAATGAATTGTGGCGAGTTCATGAGCAAAATAGTTGGATATGGCGAGCCTATTAAAACTAACAAGTTTGTGCAACCTATTATACGTTAACCGGTTATGATGAGCCCATATCTATTTTTCATTCAAGGACCTCTAGAGGGGATTGAAACACCAATTGGCTTGACCAATCTACAAGACATTTGACAACGACGAGCCCATTTATTATTAATTTAATGATTGGCAATGAAGAACTCATGTGGCCTAATTTTCTACTTAATATGACGAGCTCATAGGACTAACTATGAGAGGTAGTGAATGTATAATTATTTGGTAAGCCCACGATTATGACGAACCTATTAACTTCAGTGGCAAGCATGGCGAGCCCACCAATTAATTCCTTAATGAGAAAGTTTGTTATCAATTTACAGTTATGGCGAGCCTATAAATAAACTCGTAAGTGAATGGCAAGCTCATTCATCACCGTTGTTTACTAGATTATAGCGAAGTCCATTGTGGCAAGCCCGTTGGACGCTTTGATTTAAAAATAACCAGCTCATTATCATTATTCAACGATTGTTATAACAAGCAGCCCATTAATGATCAATTAACTGAATGAACCCAAGTGGGGATTAGATACCTATTTCATAATTAAAGCTCGTTGTGCGAGCTCTGTTAGAGGTGATTCACAAAAATCAGTTATGACGAGCCCATGGACCAATGCATAAACAACAAGCTCACGTCCCCACGATCCCTAGCAGGTAATTAGTGGAAAGTAAATACAACGAAAACAGGATACCCATTTAAATCGGAAAAAGGAAGAATTCATTAAAATTAATCCAAATGCATTACAAAATGGGGGGAAGCCAATACAAAGTTTTAAAGAATAAAAGTATAACCTATGCATCAGCTTCTTGTTGGGGCTCTTCTTGAGCATTCACATTCTCCAATAAATCCTCCTCTTCAGCAGCAGGGGTTGAAGAGTCATCCGACAGAAACTCGTTCATCAAAGAGGAAACATCCAGTAAAGGATGCAGCATGGTGAGCCTGTCAAACACTTCATTGTACGCGACCCTCTTCCAATATATCCCGAGGCCATCGTACTCAGCCGTTTCATGGAAATGGACAACATAGTTATTAACTACTGCTTCCCCTACCCCGCTCAACTATTACTTTAAATTGGCCACCTCAGTCGTCAGCTCCACAACTTGGGCCTTCAACTCTCCATTTTCTTTATTGTTGCGACCTCCAATGCAGATGAGGCGATCTGTTGAAGGTTATCAAAATTTTCTACATGCCTCGTCAGAGCATTCACCTCAGCCTTACAAAGGCGAACTTCCTTTTTCAGCTCATCATTCTCCCTGGCAATCGCCTTAGCCCTTGATTTCACTTCGGCTTGCTTGACATTGGAGGCCCCATGGCTTCATTGGCAGAAGACGGCTAAGCTTTAACCTTATTCAGCTCCACCTTGGCATCCTTTATCTTGGTGAAGTAGTCGCTGTTGAGGCCCTACAACTGCTTCAACTCCATCTGAGTATTTATAAAGAATCCTTGAGTGTGAGCCTGCAGGGCAAGACCCGCATCCACCATATCTACTGCATCACAAGTCTCAGCATGTTGGGAGTACTTATCAGTCCAATACTTGTGATGGAGCCTTGTAGCCCTTTGAATCTCGCGAGGAGCATCTCTAACAATGTTGAAGAAATTTCATCTGACCTGCCTCCGAGGAAATTCTAAGTCTTCCCTTCCGAAGACTCACATTTGAGGTCCTTCCACCTCCTCCTCTTTATTAAGCTCACATCCTTTTCAGCGACCTCATCCACATCAATAATTTTAACTAACAAAATGGGCTCACCTATTATGGGACGTCGTAACGACTCACCAGGGGTTGTTTGGCATTTTGGTGGAGGCAACAACCCAATTTTTCTTTTGAAAGAACCAATTTCCTCTTTGGGGGCCTCTCCAAAGAAGTTTTCCTTCCTTTTCTTTACCTTTTTCCTTCTCTCCCATCTTTACAGGAGGAGGCGAAGGGTTCATCTTGGACAAATGAACTAGCTCATCCTGTTGATTTTTATAAGTAGCCGAGCTGCTACTTAACGACTTCTTCTTTAGGGCCTCGCACAGGCTCCTCAGTTAGAGCAAGTTGGGTTTTACATATTTTTTCATATCATGTTGCCCTTCAAAATAGAAAGTATGATCTAAGAAGGCTCCACAAAAAATGGCTAAAGTACGAGGCCAAATGTCCAAACTTACTCTTCGTGGCCATCAGTAGATGTGTGACATATATGTTTTTTTCTTGCTAACAACATTTTTAAAGAACCTTTTCTTCGTAGGCAACTCATAAATAGCTTGGATAATGGCCCACTCCAATAGCTCGAGCTCAAAAACAGTTAACTACAGTTGCACAAAGTTCATGTTAAATCAAATAAGGCAATGAAGAATGATTAAAATCAATAACAGTATGAGAGAAAGCTCGACTCACTGTACTCGTGTTATTAGGTTAATACGGTGATCTCCGGGACCACATTTCCTTCCACTATTTGCTAGCGACCCCTAACCCAAAACCAAGATCGGGGTCCTCCAAATGAAAGGAGAAAGTGGGCCCCAGGGATTCATGGAGTACCACCCCAGCAATCACTTCTCCCACTGGAGGCTCGGGGCTGGAAAAAGTTTTTGAAAACATGAGAAGACATATCCTTGCCAAGAGTGATCTCCTTCTAAAGAAGGAAAGCCCCTTCCAATTGACTCCATGCGTTTAGCACTAATTAGGTGGGAGCTAGATTATATTCCCTAAGGATGAACCTAAAGAAAGCGCGCAGAGGAAACTTCATACCCCAGCTAAAATAGTCTCGCTCACTGCAACGCACCCTTCTCTAGGAAAACAGGCACTTTCCTATGGGATCGGCACGAACAATTCTATATTATCAAGTATCCTATACCTCTCACAAAAGGTCTCTCTCATTTATTTATGTGGACCATAAAGAGGCCCCCACCTAATGCTATAGTCAGGGCCTTCTTATAGCAACCATACATTGTGAGGGCCCACCATCGCCTCCATAATCCACTCAACAGGAATGACCGGGAGAATAACCGCCTCAGTACATGTTAAGGCCATATCTACCTAAGAAGACCTCCATCCACATTTCTCCTCGAGGCAGAAGCTATTAAGAGTCAAAAAAAGAAAGAAACGCCTCGGTAAAGGTGAATACTTATGCAAACACTAAAAGTCCAAGTCTCGGAGAGCTTCGAAGTCGGGGGAAAGTAGTCAATCTCCGGCGAATGCAAGAAAATGGGTCGGAAAAGGTAACGTCAACACTTGATATTTAAAACTTTGAAAGTGAAAAAAGATGAAAATAATGGATTTGTAGCCTTTTATATAAGTATGACAAATGAAACCCCACCGCTAGATGTTCTCCCATTTTGATTTGGACCATTTACCCATAACCCCATCAATTACGTTAAAACCAAAAGGTGCCTATTAAAAATTTAAATCAACAGCTCTGATGAAACCATACTAGGCACGCTCCCAGGAATTGGGTACATCTGGCTGAAGATATCACATTATCATCACTGCGCATTAAATGCACATGTCGTTCGAGCTTTGGAACTGCTACAATATCCAGCTTCCGTTTATGGGAAATCAGCATTTGCCAAAACCATCAAAGCTACCTGGGAGACCTTGATGGTTTGATAGGCTCGACATCTACCTCAAAGGGGTCGCCATGCCAAGAAGCCTCATCACATGTTCCAATTGTGATTTTCTATGGCCCTGTATATATGACCAGGTCTATTATAACATTGAATGTTTGTGACATATGTTATCTATTATAGTTTGTGATCAGATAGTAGTAAGATAATCATTTTTTACTCTATTTGATTGGGACTATTTGAACTGTGAATGTAACCTAGGGCTAGAAAAAATTTCCGAACTAAATAGGATCGGATCGAACTGAACTCGAAACGAATCGAGGGGTTCTTCATAAATTAAATACACGAATGGGTTCGATTCTCGGTTCTAGACCAAGAATCGAAAAAACAAATCTAAATGATTTTTTAATTTTTTTAAAATTGAATTAATTAAATTATTTTAATTTTTTCTAAACACATTAGCAAATTAACTAATTTAGTGATTAATGCTCCAACTCCAAAGCCAAGTCCATGCCAGCCCAGCCCAATTTTTAAATTCAATTTTTTGGGTCAATTATTAATTTCATTGTTAGCCCAAGATCTAGATCTTTTTAAGTTTTTATAATTCCCTTTTTCAATTTCATACTTTCATTCGGTAAGCACATGTCTATTAACCCCAAATCATTTGGTTAATTGAAAACCTACATCTACATGCTCAAATTGAATTTGCCTACTATCGAGCCTGACTTTCCCTCTTTAATTGCCCATTACGAATGAATGTGCCAATTAGTTGTATTTATGTAGTGTTGCTGTAAATGTTAAAAAAATTAATTATGGCACATGATCGAACAGAACCGAACCGAACTGAATCAAACGGAACGGAACCCGAACGGTTCCAAAATTATATTTGGACCCGACGATGCCATTTATTAATTAGTTTAAAATTTTGGTTCGGTTCGATTCTCTTCAAAATCGAATCGAATCGTACCATGTCGAGCCCTAATGTGACTAGTTAATGTTTCTTAGCTGTGACCTTCTCTATATTAACTTTGAATATACGTGATTACATTAGTGTTAATAGTGATTGTGTTGTAAATATGTGAATATACTCTGTTTGCGACCATCCATGTGTTTATTGTGACCATGTGTGATCTATTATTTGTAAACTCTAACTCTCAGTGACCTTGTGACTATCCGTGACCATGTATGTATGTGTTCACTATTAATGTTAGTGAACTATTGATTATGACCTATTATCGCAATTACATTATTAACATTTTCATCAATAGAAAACGTAACTTCGATGATATAACAATCATCTACAATTTCTCATACACATGTAAGTAAGAGAAATAGTCATCCATAACAGTAAAATAGTGAAAAACAATCATTCACGTGTACAAAGAAACCAAATTTCATATAAGAAATATCTAATTAAAATATCATTGTCAAAGCAATTTCGTTTACATGAATTCATTTACAAGTCTTTGATTTTCCTCTTTTTTCTAACTGCCTAACTTGTCTATTTTTGAACAACATTGTAATTTTAAGCCTCGTATTTGTAGCTTCAAATGACATTGATTTCCTTGAGATTGCCATGGATCTAATGCCATGCGTGCTTGATGATGAAAACCCAGAGTCATGCTTCTATTCATTTAAAAAGAAAGCCCTTATATAAGTACATTAGGCATATTATCAAAATAAACAAAATACTTGTAGTAATTATATATGAAACATCATTGAAAAATAATCTAGTTATATAAAATCAATCATGTGACGTTTAATATCTCCTTGTGGCTAGAGATTATAGTAATTTTTTTTTGGGAATCAACGGCCTTTGAGAATAACGTATATGCATTCCTGAATATATATATATAAGTACATAAGGCAAGTTATTGAAATAAACAAAATACTTCAAACCAATTACGTGTAATGTAACGAACTTCAAATTTTGAAGGACAATCCTTCAGAATCTGAAGTCTGTGAAGAATTATCCTTCACAACTCAAGATGTATCAATAACAAATCCAAACACATACCCAAATACCCAAAAAGAAATTTTCCAAATTTAAACATTAGATCTTAAACTCAAGATAGAGGTCACGTTCACAACTGTGAATGATTAAATAAATATAATCCTTCACATAATGGCATAATCATCACAAAGCCAAATACCATTTATTAAAATAGGTCACAAACACTGACACTTGGCTATTTATAAAAATATAGTTCACAATTTACAGAAATTAGGTCACAAACTATAGAAAATAGATCACAATCTACCAAACTTAGGTTACAATAATTAGAATTACCCATTCACATCATACCCAACATACACATACATTATGTTGACCCCGAAAAATGAGCCAACTGATGTCGGGCACACTCTCGCACATCAAGCAAATTCCAACGCATTTCTACCGGAGAAACAATGAGAAAGGAAGCAGACTTGAATGAGGGAGTTGCTTTACAGGGAGAGACAAAGATGTTCGAGTTTCGGTGGGTGAAACAAAGATGATCACGCTAACAATGATCACCAATTGAGAACCACAACCACTTACCAAAGATCTCACTAGAATATGTGGAAGGATAGAAAACAATCAAGTATGTAAATTGTGAGATTGTCTATTAAGCTATTTTTCTATCAAGTTTGTGTGATGCAAGATGAAGCTAATGATGAAAATGCTTGTACGAGAATTTGGAAATATTTCTTGCTCATTCCATACTTGAGAGTTCAAAATCTGAAAAATAAGAATCCCAATTCCAATTTTTCCAACCCTTTCTAAGTTATAAAGATAATCTATTTATATTGCATTGGTAGAAGTGGTGTCCGTTGGGTCAGAGCCACATGACCTCATCTCCTTAGTTGAAGCTTCACATTATTGTCTATTCATGCAATTAATAATTGACAAAGGGTCAACTGTCCTATACAATATGCTGACACCCTAACATCGTTTATTTCACGTGCTATATGAATCACTTCTAAAAGATACTCAAATATATTGTAAGAGACATCGTCAACTTATGAGCTTGGGATGAACTAAGAGCCTAAGAGCTGACCCTCTGAGTAGAGAGCTTCAACTCCTTTTTTCATTTCTTCAGCCCTAGTGCTTCGTTAATTGAGGCAGTACCTTGGTACAATTTCGGCAGTTTGCAAAATTTCTTTTCATTTTGACCACTTGGGTGTTTGTTGACTTTTTTGTTGATTCTTTGCCTATGTGGATTGCTATGTGGCACTTTGACTTTGATTCTCGATGGAGATGTGTAATAATAATCCTCCAAGTCTAGGCATGTTTATTAATATAATGCATGGACTTGACTGTAAATAAANAAATATATTGTAAGAGACATCGTCAACTTATGAGCTTGGGATGAACTAAGAGCCTAAGAGCTGACCCTCTGAGTAGAGAGCTTCAACTCCTTTTTTCATTTCTTCAGCCCTAGTGCTTCGTTAATTGAGGCAGTACCTTGGTACAATTTCGGCAGTTTGCAAAATTTCTTTTCATTTTGACCACTTGGGTGTTTGTTGACTTTTTTGTTGATTCTTTGCCTATGTGGATTGCTATGTGGCACTTTGACTTTGATTCTCGATGGAGATGTGTAATAATAATCCTCCAAGTCTAGGCATGTTTATTAATATAATGCATGGACTTGACTGTAAATAAAATTTCAGCAGTGAACGGTTTACATCATACCATAATATCTCCAATGTACAGGCTTGTGCAAATCTCTTGACAGTGTTGTTTTGAATTCTTATACTTAGAAGTATTTTACTTTTTGCAATAATTTGGGGAAAGGTCTGTAAAGTAGGGAAATCCCGATGTTGTCTTGTTTGAAGTATCTATGTAAAGCTAAAGCTTCATTTGAATTGGCCAAAGAAGATTGGATCTCGCTAGCACTTGGCCTTAAACTTGATAATTACGAGGAGCTCAACTTTAGTATGTTTGAGAAACACAAGGCGTCCTTAGTTATTGTGCCCAAATGATTTGCTGTCGTGGTATGTTTTCAAGAAAAGACAGTTGAAGCAGCTCAGCTTCCTATACATATAATCGTCGCAGCATTTAATGGACAATGATGGTTGTCTCCTACGTGCTTCACGAACTTCAAATGCACTAGGGTATGTGGAACAGACGCTCTGATATGAGCCACAGAAGACAAACCAACAGACGTGATGAGTGGCTCGAATTTAATCTTCAAACGAACGGTCAGATGGCTTGGATCGACATCCAACGATTGGGATTAAGAGGCCTTGCCTATGGTCAGGGACTGGATACAACATTTAGCTCTTGGTAAGGTTTCCTTTGAATAGTTGCAAAGCGTTGACATTTATCACATTTTCTGACAAATTGTTGTGCATCCTTTTTCAAGGTGGGCCAATAATATCCTTACATCAAAAGTTTCTTTGCGAAGGACAACCCTCCTATGTGATTCTCACATATCCCTTCATGAATTTCTCAGAGCACATTATTAGCTTGCTCTCTTCCAATGTATCGGAGTAAGGGTAGTGAGAACCTACGTTTGTATAGAACATCATCCTGGAAGATGAAGTTTGTAGCTAGTCTTCTGATCTTCTGGGCCTCCTTTTTTTCAGAGGGTAAGGATATAATTGGCTTCATCCATAAGGGAGTGTTCTCGACCAACATTATCATTTCGACAGTGGCGGTGGAAGGTCTAAGAAGATGTTCTATAGGCACTACACTTAATAGTTTGAATCTTTACTATTCGCTAGTTTTGATAGGGCATCGACATGAACATTTTCTATGTGTGGGATTTGTACGAGCTCAAATCTTTCAAAAGTAAGATTAATTTCATAACTAATTTCAAGTATGCAGCCATGGACTTATCTCTAGCTAATAAATTGCCATGTACTTGACTTACTACTAGCTGAGAATCGATACTGATAGTGAGTCTCTTCGCTTGCATTTCTTTTGCTAGTCTAAGGTCGACGATGAGGGCTTCATATTATGCTGCATTATTGGTGGCTTTGAAATCAAATCGTACAATACAAGTAAGCTTATGTCCTTTTGGACTGACAAGAATCATGCTTGCACTAGACCTTGTTTTCTCAGACAATCCATCCACAAAAAGATCCATGTTAGAGGTTTGGCAGGTTCCATCTCTTTTTCCATTTCTAGGATATGAGTGAACTTAGCCACAAAGTCTGTAAGAGCATGTCCCTTAATGCCAGCACTTAGTTTAAACACGATGTCAAATTCATTAAGTTACATAGCCCACTTTAGTAATCTCCTTGAAAGCATCAGGCTTTTGTAACATTTGCTTAAGGGAAAGATTTGATAACACCTGAATGTGTGAGCCTAGAAATATGGTGTCAAATGTTGATAAACTGTTACCAAGGAGAGGGCTAGCTTCTCCATGTCGGGGTAGCGAGTCTCTACTATCAAAAGTGCTACGCTCATGTGGCAGATGGGCCACCTGGTGATCATTTTCCTACCTTATCAAAACTGAACTGATAGCATCAATAGTTACTGCCAAATATACTATAATGGCTCGTTGGCCATGCGTTTGGAGAGGAGATGAGCCTATCCTAAGTGTTTCTTTAGCTCCTAAAGGGCTTCCTCACATTCACCTATCCATTGGAACTTACTTTCCCATTTGAGAATTTTAAAGAAAGGTAGGCACTTGTTTGTTGCCTTAGAGATGAAGCGATTTAAGACAACTATACGTCCGGTGACGCTTTATACCTCATTCGGTTTCTGAGGTGACCTCATGTCGGTTAAAGCTTTAACATTCTCAGGGTTAGCTTCAATGCATCTTTGGTTGACTATGTAGCCCAAAAACTTTCCAGAAGCGACTCTAAATGCACATTTTAGAGGATTGAGCTTCATTCGGTATCTCGTTAAGATTTGAAATGTTTCGTTAAAGTTCTTAACATGATCCATTGCCTTTAGGATCTTTATCGGCATGTCGTCCACATAGATTTTCATGGCTTTTCCAATTAGATCGACGAACATTGACAAGTCTTTGGTAGGTGGCCCGGTCGCTTTTCGACCATAAAGGCATGACCTTATAGCAATAAAGACCTTGGACTGTGATGAAGGAAGTATGTTCCTCATCTGTTGGGAACACTAGGATCTGGTTGTATCAAAATATGCGTTCATGAAGCTTAAAAGTTCATGTCTAGCAGTCGAATCCACAAGTTCGTCTATCATAGGAAGTGGGAAGCTGTCCTTAGGACAGACTTGATTTAAGTTTGAAAAATCTACACAAACCCTCCACTTTCTATTGTGTTTCTTTATTAATATTGCGTTAGAGACCCATTTAGGATATGTCATCTCCTGGATGAATCCATTATCAATAAGCTCATTAACTTCATCTTTGAGAGCTTCATATCTCTCGGGGTTGAGAGCTCTTCTTTTTTACCATGTGTCTTGAACTTTGGGTTAATATTCAAATGATGGAAACTAATCATTGGGTTTATACCAACCATGTTTTCGTGCTTCGAAGCAAAGGCATCAAGATTTTTTGGTAAGAAATTTTCAGCTCCTCCTTAGTTTCTATTGGTAGATTTCTTCCAACCTGCAATCGCTTGGAGGAGTCCTACGGGTCTACTGGGAAGCTCTCTAGTTCTTCCATATGTGCTACTTGAGGCTCGCAATCAATGATGCGAGGATCCAGCTCCTCCAAACTAACTGTTTTTTTTATCAACTACTCCTTTTTCAGGGATGGCTAGTTTTTCATAGACATCCTCTTCTTCAGAAGTGCGTATAACTCCAAGAATTACCCTTCTTTAGAGGCATCCGTCATTTAGATTCCTTCCTCTTGTTCAGGGTATTTTCCTTGTTTAAGGACGTCATCCATGTCAACATTTGTAGTGATCACATTGACGCTTCTTGGCTCAGCTTTCCTTAGAGAGTTCGAGTAATATCCCCTTCCACTTCTTTGATCATCCTAAACCGCTGCAATTCTATTATGTGTTGGAAACTTCGTGTATAAATGATGAATGGTAGTGACAGCTCAGAATTCTTTAAAGGCTGGCCTCCCTAATAATCCGTAGTAAGTGGAGAGATTATTAGCCACCAAAAATTCCATGAAGTGGTGAGTAGCAAAGGGTGCGATCCCAATCTCTATTGCTCTAGAGATCTTATCCCTTTGGATGATGATGTCTTTCGTGAAACCGTATAAAGGGGAACTCATCAGGGTTAACTCATGGTCAACTTTCATCTTGTCAAAAGTGCTTCAAAAATGATGTTGATCGAGCTTCCATTATCCACTAATATTCTTTTCAGGCTATTACGGGCCATGAAAACCCTCACCACTAGGGCATCACAATGTATATAATGCACACCTCCTGCATCTTCTTGAGTAAATGTGATTGGTGGAATTTTTCTTTCAACAGAGGCTCAGCTCAGTTAACTTGAAGTTTGTCATATGAAGGTCATTTACTTCCCTGACATCATTTTTTTATGAATTCCTAGATTCTCACCCAACGTATAGGCATATGAAGATTGTGTCAATTTTCGTGATGTGCTCCTAACCATCATATTTAGGGAGCTTCATCTTTGCCTTTGTCCATCTCTAGGTCTTTGAGCATCATTGTCCTTTCTCCTTGGGGCATTGTTCCTGTTGGGGCACCTTGGCTCAACATTTCCAGGCTGTTGAGTATGTTTAGGAGGAGCGTCCTCCCTCTTCCATCATTTGTGTCCTGGGGTTGCCTTACGATATCCCAACAATCTTTCGTGCGGTGGTTATAGGAGTGGTGATACATATAATATATGGGTACTTTGTCCCTATTTCTACTTTGCAGGTACCTTTGATAGGGTTGACCTTGATGTATTTTTTTCACTAGGCTTCACTTTCTCATAAGCTAAAATAGGTACTGCATTGAACATCGCTAGGGCCAGTGTTTGTCCATGGTAGGGGTATGGTGATCCATCAAATGGGAAGAATGACCCTTTTTCCTTTACATTTGTGGAAGGAGAGTTCTTGACTGGCCTCAATTCTTCATTAAAGATTTCACATCTTATCATTTCCAATAGGGTGTCATAGATGGTAGGGTCATTATTTTGCACATCCTTCTAGAAGAGAGAGTTCTTGCCAAACCTCGCCTTAAGGTAGTTAGAGTTTCCCGATCTGTTACTCGTACATAGTAGGTCATCTCATCAGTGAATTGAGGCAAGAAACTTTTCAGAGACTCGCCTTGATGTTGCCTCATGTCTTACAGACATTGAATTAGTCTTTCGCCTTCTTTACTGGTAGCAAAATGCTTTAGGAACGTCCTTTTAAAGTTTGACGGGTTCCAGATGCTGCCTTCTCGCAATCTGGTGCACCAAATTTCGGCTGCTCCACTTAGGGTCAAGTGGAAGGCTTTACACTTCATGGTGGATGGCTCTTTTTTAGATTCATATGGGTTTTGAGGTTGTTGAGATGCTTCGCGGGGTCGCCTCCTATCATACTTTGGAATCTTAGAGAGAGGTGAAGTCATTCAACATGGGAACATTCCTAATGGCTTACGAAAATGGTGAATGATCATCGTCGTCATCAAGGTTGCACAACCTCTGGGCCATCAAAACCCTCATCCTTCCTAAATTGTGTTTGCAAAAATTAATGGGAAGGTTCTGCCTTACTTCTAGCTCAATCCCTCAGGTTATGTCTATTTAGGGGGAGAAATTCAAGGCTTTTCATGACAAACTGGTTCTTCCTATCTCCTGAGTCAAAGAGGTTTTTGTTGCTTATTTTTAGGCACAACCGTGGGTTGAGTCTAGCTATTTCCAGGTAACCCTGGGCTCAGCCTATTGAAGACACTTGCTAACCTCTGAGGCAAGTCTTCTGGCTCATAGTTTGGTGGAAAATTAAATAGAGCCTCACGAGGTCGTTCTGAGGCACAGTTAGTTGAGGTGTCAATTTCAACCTCCCTTTCTTGGGGGCTTTCATCCTATTGTGATGGTACTTAGTCATTTGGCTTTAAACTTCTTCTTCCTCATGGTACTACTATGGAGGGCCTTGGGATGCGTTTCTAGGGGCTGAGTATAGAGGAACTAGGTTTCCTTCTCAACCCTGCATGCTCATCAGAAGCTCATGTATAGCCATGTTTTCTAGGTTACGTTTCTCTTATTAGCTGCCATTATGGAAACCTCTCTAGTGAGTCTAGCTGTTATCTTGCCTTCGCCTCTTGACCCTCTTTGTCTATGCTATTGGTGAGACCTTGGGCGAACAGCTGGGATAGCCTGTGAGGGTCCCCTTTTTTCATGGTGTTCCCTCGTCCTTCGGGGTGCGTTTTCTTCACTATTTGAACTTATATAATCAAACACTTCTTTTCACCAAATGTTTCTTTCTTCAAGGATCAAATGAGCATAACGTTTACACGGTCATCCCTTGGACTTTCCAATGGATCTTTTTTCAAGGACACTCATTTTTCAAGGGATAGAAAATTCCTTCCATGGTATTTTTTACCAGCTTCTTCTTGATACTTTTGTGTTTAAGTGTATGGTTTTCCAGAGATATTGCCAATCTGTTGACCTTAAATAATGAACCAACAAATGTCGGGCCCACTCTCATCACATCAAGCAAATTTCGACGTGTTTCTACCGGAGAAATGGTGAGAAAAGAGTCTATTTGAACGCGGGAGGTGCTTTACTGTGATAGACAAAGATGTTCGAACTCCGACAGGTGAAACAAAGATTATTACACTAATTATTATCACCAACCGAGAACCACGTCCACTACAAAAAATCTCGCTATAATATGTGCAAGGATAGAAAAGAGTCAAGTATGTAAATTGTGAGATTGTTTATTGAAATATTTCTCTATCTAGTATGTGTAGCGCAAGATGAAAATGCTTGTAAAAGTATTTATAAATATTTCTTGTTCATTCCATACTTAAGATTTCAAGATTTGAAAATAAGAATCTCAATTCCAATTTTTTCAACCCCTTATAAGTTACAAAGATGATTTATTTATACTGTCCTGGCTAAAATGGTGTCCGTTGGATCAGAACCACGTGGTTTCATCTCCCTATATGAAGCTTTACATTATTGCCTATTCATACAATTATTACATTGACAAGGAATCAATCACCCTATGTAATAGGCTGACACCCTAACATCCTCTATTACAAATGTTACATCAATCACTTCTAAAAGATTTTTCGAATCTGTTGCATGGGACAATGTCAGTTCCAAGGATTTCGG
>CAIGRL010087292.1:0-10957 GCA_903798325.1 Fraxinus xanthoxyloides
AATCTTTTACCTACCACTCACAATAGGGATGATGGCCACATTGTCAGAATTTTTAAATACACGCGGACCCTACACATTATGTATAAATCATTATGTACAAATGGATTAACCAAATACGAGGAAGAAAGATAAATTATTCATTTTACATGTTATCCAAATAGAGTCCTATTATTCTGCATCTCAACGAACTTTTTGACGCCTATTTTTTAATGGACTTTAATGTAATTTGCTGTAGATTTCCTTATCCAATATCTTGACAGTTAGACGCTGTCAGCAGTTGAAGTAATAACAGTCTCATAATCTTCCCAACTACCTAAAAAATTTGCCTGACAAATTACGTTCGGTGATATAGGGTTTCTCGTACTAAAATTAATCCTAACCTCAAAAAGACAAAAACTCATAAATCACGAAAAGAATTAGAATCCTATGATTAAGCGTAGCTTCTCTCTTATCCAGAACACACAAATCTCATATAATTTAATCAATTTTTTTATTTCATTTTCGTAATTGTAGGATTAAAATCTCTCGAAAAAAATATTGTTTTGGATAATGACAACTTTATCCAATGACCCCACCTACTCTTCATCGTGTTTTATATATCCCCACAAACCTTTTCTCTTTTCCTCTTCCCCATACAAAGCTTCAAGAAGACAAAATCGAAATCTTCTTTCGAGTTTTCCTCAACCAACAAGTTTTTATATTTTCTTACTTTTTCTTGAAAATATAGTTTGTGGGTCTTGCTTTGGATTTCAGTTTCTGGGTCCTTTGTGCTTTGCTATTGGGTCCCTGATCTACAAAGAGGAGGAGTTTTGTTGCTTTGGGGTGTTATAGGGCTGAATTTCACATTTCTTGAAAATATATTTTGTGGGTCTTTCTTGGATTGGTTTTCTTGATTAAGTGCCAAATTAGGGTTATTGATCTACGAAGAGAGGAGAAATTTTGTGGGTTTTTTGTATTTGATGTTATAGTGTTGAAAATTTCAAGAATCCTGAAGAAATGTCTTGTTCTTTAAAATCTGGTTTTCCTGTTTCTGGGTCCAACAAGTCCATTTGCAAGAACAGAGCCATAGGGTATTCTGGGGTTTCTCCTCCAACTGTGAATCTTCTGTTTGCACATTCAAAATCAAAGGAGTTTATGGGAAAGCCCCTTGAATTCTCAGATCAGAAAATTGTTCCCAATTTGAATGCCAAAGCTCCAAGATACACCCCTGTCAATGTAAGTTCTTGTATTTTTCTTCATAAATATTTTGTTTTTGATTTAGGGTTTCAAATATTGATCTTTTGATTTTTTGTGATTTAGGCACAGGCATCAATATGTGTTAGCAGAGCCCTAAGGTGGTGGGAAAAGACCCTTAAGCCCAACATGATAGAGATCCATTCTGCACAAGAAATTGTTGATTCTTTGTTAAATGCTGATGATAGATTGGTTATAATTGACTTTTATTCTCCTGGATGTGGAGGCTGCAAAGCATTGCATCCTAAGGTAAAAATTTTATTTACAGAAAAGTTCATTATCTATACTCCTAATTGATTATTTTTGCCTTCAATTTATCTGATTTTGAATAATAATTAATTTCAACAGATCTGTCAACTGGCTGAATCAAACCCTGATGCAGTTTTTCTTAAGGTTAATTATGAAGAACTTAAGACTATGTGCCATAGTCTTCACATTCATGTACTGCCCTTCTTTAGATTCTATAGAGGTGCAGAGGGCAAGTTGTGTAGTTTCAGCTGTACTAATGCAACTGTAAGTAATTTTATCCATTTTAATTCAGGTAGTGGACTCCAAATTTTTCGATAACCATTTCCTGAGATTTCAATTTCAATGTTGTTGGCAGATCAAGAAATTCAAAGATGCATTAGCAAAATATGGGACTGAAAGGTGTAGTCTTGGTCCAGTCAAAGGTCTTGAGGAATCAGAATTATTGGCTTTAGCTTCAACTGGACAGATTTCAAGAAAATTACTGCCAGATTTCACAGAGGAAGATTTGGTTCTCAAAGAGATTATTCCATCAAATGCATATGGCAAAGACGATATTAAAATTGGATTCAAGGAAGGCAATGCAGTATTAATGGCCTAAGAAGAATGAATTTTAATTTATTTTTATGGAATATAAAATAGCTCCAATTTTTATTTTTATTTTCATGTTGCGACGTAAATATTTAATTTATGGGATTTCCAAAAGCAGGGCTCTTGATTTTTGGGATAAGTCCTGCAGATTTGGTTAATCTGTCTTTGGTTCTGTATTCTGAGATTAAATGGAAAATTATCCTTTCAAAATATATATCTATTTGGTGACTCGTTATTTTTAATTTTTTTGTTCAAATGCATGGTGGCGGCTGCAGAATTTCTTGAGCAGATTTAGGGTTAGTCTAAGCTGTCATCTAACAATTAAGAGTTATCACAATCAATTTATTGGTTTGGGGTCGACGTAGACCCGATCAATCAAACATTTGATTTGAATCGAACCAACCCACTCTGAAAATGTTTGGTTTAGGTTTCAACAATTAAAAACTGTTTAAAATCGAATCTAACGCTGATGTTTAGAAAATTTCATGTTATACTGAGATTTAGATATACATTTGTGTGTTAATTTGTTTGAATTACAACCTTTTTGTCTTTAAATAATCTATAATATAAAATTAAACCGAACTAAAAAAAATTGGTTGAAAAAAGTGTAAAGATTTGATTTAATTTAGTTTGATAATAGGTCAAAAATTACTCAAACAAACTGTGATCAACCCAAGTAAAAGTAACTAAGTTCGTGTTTGGTCAATTAAATAAATTGATTAAATTTTAAATCAAATCCAATAATTAATTTTACATACATCTCACAATCGCATATTTCATTAATTTTTATCTTAATTCACTTATTATGTTACCAAAATTTGCACTTTAATAATCTTGAATTTGAGGGCAAAGAATAAGTACGAACAAAATCCCCTTTGATGATTGTAAGTGGGTGGAATTAAATCTCCAGTTCATGAGACAGAGGCGTCGAGGTGTGTACTCATCGCCCATTTGATACTTAAGTCAGAGAGAGAATTTAAACGTACGGATGTAAATTGAATTTTTTTTTCAAAAGCGTACCTGATTAATGAGCATTATCTCTGTATTTATAGATGTTAGTGGTTGAATCCTAAAAGGATTGAAAAGTGTTTTTTTTTTTAATATAGGAACTCGTAGCCGCTACACGCCAGCGAAGCCCCGACCAACCCTAAGGGCGGAGCCTCGATCACTGTGAGTGCACTCTAGGTAAACCTCGCTTCATGTGCAGTAGCCTACAAACCACACCGGAGAGAGAAACCGCACTAGGCAAACACGGTGCGACAGGCTCGACCGAGGAAGTGTTAGCAGGAGATTCGAACTCATGACATTTGGTCTCCGCGTTCACCTGCTTCACCAACTCGTCCATTCCCGAAGGAGTGTGACACCCTTATTATTTTTGTGTAAGGCGGTGGAGTTGTGATGAAATTGCATCTTTGAATTTGATATGGATCATGAGTCTGGGTATTTGGATGAGGATCAACATTATGTGACGCAATTGGGGTAGGAAAAGAATTTTTATAGGGTACAAATAGAGAGATCGGCCCCCATGGCAAAGCTTGAACTAGACCATGCCACAGCTCGATGTCAAAAAATGTTGTGACGGGAATGTTTGGGCTGAGAGGGCTAGTGTTCGGGTATTGACTTTGCACATATCATGGGCCCTTGTGCATTTGTGTTGAGCTTGGATTTGAACTTGTTAGGGGGGGTGCGAACTTGCGAGATGAAATGCAGACTATGAATCGAAAACAACCTCAATCATGGTTGTATGGTACATGCATGCATGTGACACGTGGATGCCACATGTGAATTTGTATGAGTCATTGGATGGCTTCCACATGGGTCGGTTCAAGGGCCCAGATCTTCTGACCTTTGACATTCCACAATGCCCATAAGTACCCTCATTTTCACTTTTCACCTCTCTAGACAGGGTAAATACAAGTTTGAGTTTGGGCTTTATAGTAGGTATTTCGGGTATCCTTTTGATAAGGTAAGAGCTTGATATTTAAAGATTGTCTTAATTTCAATAGTCAAATGTCGAGCAATAGTGAAAGTGATTCCTCTGAAAGGTCGAGTGATAGTAACGAAGTAGGTCTAGGAGCCTCACTTATCCTCGTGGCTGTACCTATAGACGCTCATCCTCAAGAACAAGTTCTCTTTACCTATCCAGAGCTTTGTATCTCGTATAAGGATGTCATGAATATTTCCATAGCTAGGAAGTATGGGGTCATGCCTTCTCGTGATACCAGGGTGCTCGAGCCCAACGAGAGAGTGATTGCTACTTGAGAGAGGAAGATGATGTTTTTTAGGGATGCCCTGAAGGGAGGTCTTAGGTGGCTCCTTCACCTGTTCTTCATCAAGTTCTTGGTTACGTTTCTTATGTGTCTGGGCACTTTCGCCCACCCATAATGGGTGGATGATGTTAGTTTATTTTTTTATTGCCTATAGGTAATTAGCGTATGAACTCAAGTTCACACCTAGGTTCAACTGTTTTGTTTATTTATCATCCTGATGAGGGTTCAGGACACCCAAGATGCGAAGCTCTCTTTGAGGGTAGAAACAACGCTTCTTTTTGTCAAACCCCAAGATCTCGACCACCCTTTTAGCCCTGGGTGGGAAATTCCTAATATTATTCGTTTCAATGACGGTCAGGCTTATTTCGAGATATTAGAAATTGATAGGGTGCGGCTAGAGAGCCTCGATCATCTTGCAAATATTGAAATGAATTTCAATCCATCCAACCTTCGAGCCTCAATCAGCCATAAGCCCAAAGGGCCTCAGGCTAAATCTACTTTCCCGAATAAAGGGAAAAAGAGATCAAAGGATGTCCCCCGGAGTGTCATCCCCAGGGGCCAAAGCCAGTCTTCGAGGTCTAGGAGCCCGACCTTTTCTATCTCACTTGTTACTCGCTCGAATATTCAGGCTTCTACTCCTTGATGTATTCCTCAATTCGTTCACTTTGAGGATGACCTCATTCTTCCAATGAGCTCAGTGATGGCAGATCACGAGAAATGCTCGCTTATGCCGAGCATTGTTTCAAAATATAGAGACAACCTCGAGATTCTTAAACTTGGTAAGTTTTACTGATCTTGTATTCGGCCGTGGCTAATGTTCATGTCTATTTCAAACTTTAAGAGTGGCTCAGGGATTGTTTTTAAAAAGAGTGAACGAGTCTCGCAAAATGGCCTAGCTATTAGAGTCATTTGAATACAGCATACACGCATTGTTGAGCTCAAGATTGAACGCGAATGGCTCGATCTGAGGCCAAAAAAGCAAAATAAGAGGTCAGAGTTGTGAAAGATGCGACCGAGGATTTGAAGCTCGAGCTCGAGCTCGATCATGTAAAAATGGATTATGAAGTAAGGTTTAGTCAAGCTGAGTTCAAGCAGTTGAGAATTTCAAGAAGTCACCAGAGTTCGGATAGATGTGAGAAGACTATGGTGCTGGGTCGTACAACTATGCCCTAAAACTAGCTCGAGCTTTTTGGAGGACTAAGCTGCTAGGATATTTGAAGGGAATTTTTGATGACTTGAAGACCGTGCATGAACTTGCTGATGAGCTCGAGCTGTATGAATCAAAGACGTGGATGTCGCTGGGGGATGGGGATGATGATGCTATAGACCAAGAGGTCGAGCATGGGGTCGAAGATGTTATGAACGAAAGCACTCATGATCTTGATTAGGCCCCCGATCTCGAACATCTGATTACAATGTTTGTTATTTTGTGGAATGTTACTTAAGTACATGGCCCGTTCAATTTTTATATTACATATTTGGCCCAATGTTGACCAAACGAATCAATCATTACTCGTGTATTTTTACGTCGCATCTTAGATTTTCATATTTACTCGTTCTATAGCTCGAGTTATACTCTTATTTCGAAGTTCGTTTAGCTTGAACTATTTTATTTGATGCTAAAGCTCAATTATTTAGGCTTTAGATATTTTAGCTCGATCATGTTACTTGAAAATAATAAGCGAACTGCTCGGGCTATTTTAGCTAGAGCTCAATACTTGTGAATAGCAAACAAACTTCTCGAGCTATTAGATGTTTAGCTCGTGCTTAATACTTGGAAACAATAAGCAATCTGCTCGAGCTATTAGATGTTTAGCTTGAGCTTAATACTTGTAAACAATAAACAACATGTTTGAGCTATTAGATGTTTAGCTCGAGCTTAATACTTGTAAATAGTAAGCAAACTACTCAAGCTATTATGTTTAGCTCGAGCTTATTACTTGAGAATAACAAACTATTCTAGTTGTCAAAGGTTTCTAGCTCGAGTTTTTCATGTCTCGACGATAGAAGGCACAGGAAAGCGATATCGGATAGATCGTGGTCTTGGGCATGACTTTTGGGTTCATGCTCTTGGGCGCGACTTTTGTGTGTATGCTCTTGGCACGACTTTTGGGCTCATGCTCTTGGCACGAATTTCAGTCTTATGCACTTGGGCACGACTTTTAGGTGCATGTTCTTGGACACGAATCTTGGGCACATGCTCTGGGCACGACTTTTGGGAGCATGCTATTGGGCAAGGCCTAAGAATTTTGAGTGCATGTTCTTGGGTACGACTTTTTGACGCATGCTCTTGGGTAGGAATTTTCGGTTAACTCTTTTCTAAAAAAATTTTGTTGGGTAACCCCAACTGCTACTCTATATAAACTTGCCTATTTTCTAGAAACAATGTAGGCTTGTAGGCCTTGACAAACTACACTATCTAAAAAAAAACTAGCTAAAAGTAAAAATAAAATGCATAGGGTATGCAAGCCCAATATGAACTAAACTAAACGACTAAATTAGCAAGGCATGTCCAACTACTTGTAATAAATTTTCAAATTATCATCATTCCAAGGTTTTGGGAGTGGCCTACCCGAGGTGTCTCTTAGGCTGTATGATCTGCCGTTGACTTGTTATATTACTTTGTGGATCCTTCCCAGAGTGGTCCCAGTTTGCCCTAGGGCATGATCGACTGCTTCTGCTCTTCTCAAAACTAAATCTCCCACTCTGAACCTTCTTGGCTTAACTCTGTAATTAAAGTGTTTTGCTATCCTATTCTGGTATGACATTGTTCTTATGATGGCCTATTCACGGACTTCCTCCAATAGGTCAAGATAATCAGTAGCGTGTTCCTCTAACTCGAGGGTGAGGCGTCTCATGCTAGGGAGGCTTACTTCAACCGGGATTGTAGCTTCAATACCAAATGGTAGCATTAAAGGTGTCTTGCATGTTCACGTCTTGTGAGACATCGAGTAAGTCCAAAGTATGGAGGGTAATTCCTCGGGCCAAGTATTTCTAGCATCCCATATCCTTGTTCGGTATGATCCAATTAGTTACTTCAGCTAATCCATTGCTTTGTGGGTGCGATACAAATGTTAAGTGATGTCGTATCCCGATGTTTGTTCAAAATGTTTTGAATTGAGAATTATCGAATTGTCGGCCATTGTTTGTTATCAAGACCTTCGATATGCTAAACCTGCAAATGATTGATTTCCAAACGAATTCTCTAAGCTTGGGCTTTGAAATTATTGCTAGAGCCTCTGCCTCCACCCATTTCGTGAAGTATTCCATTGCTACAACAACATACTTAAATTGGCCTTTTGCCAGGGAGAAAGACCCAAGTATGTCTACACCTCCCATTGTTTAAAAGGAGCTGTGTAATGAATATGAGTAAGATTTTTCAGCTGGCGATGATATTGATAAACCTTTGACACTTATCATATTTTCTAACGTACTCTTGTTGTATCTTTTTTCATATTAGGCAAATAATAACCATACTTGATCAATTTGAAGGCAAGAGCTCACACTCCTTGGTGGTTCCGACATACCTCCTCATGGGCCTTTACTAGGGCCTGGGTTGATTCTGAGGGTCTAAGATGGAAGAATAAGGCTCTTGCGAAATAGAACTCCCCTAATCATGCAACATCTTGGTACTCTTAACCGAATGCTTTTGGATGCTTGAGGGTCCTCTAGCAGGTCCTCATTAGTTAGAAATTTGATGATAGGGTCCATCCAAGATGGTTCATGGTCAATATTCAAGAGACTTGATTTCTAATTTATGATCGATCATGTAACCATTTTGATGTGGAACATCCCATTAAGGCTATCAATTCCCATGAAAACAAGTCTAGACAGTGCATCAGCTTTAAAACTATCAGCTCGAGCTATCTTTAAGTTCCCACGACTTTTGAAGCGCCTTTGTAGATCATAAATTTTCATAGTCCAAGCTCATTTTTTCGTCTTTCTTTTCAAAGGTGCCATTAACACACTACTAAATGTGAATCACTGAAAATCTTAATATGTTCAAGTTCAAGGTTGTAAGAAAGTTCCAAAGCTATGACAACAGCCTCATATTCTGCTCCATTGTTAACAGTTTTGAATTCGAACCTAAGTGCACATTAAATCTCAACAAGTTTGTCGGGGCTGTTAAATATGAACCCTGCTTCCGAGCCTAAGGAGTTTGATGCCCAATCTACAAAAATTTCCCAAGTGTTATCGTTCGAGCTGGAGGTGAGTTCATCTAGCCCTTGAGACGCCAAGGCTTGTGCTTTGATTAAAGGTTTAGCTTTGAACTCTATGCCAAATTCGCCAAGCTCTATTGCCCATTTCAGTAATCTTCCTGACACGTTGGGCTTTTGAAGTATGCGTTTTAATAGTTGACTTGTGAGCACATCAATTAGATGAGACTGAAAATAGTGTCACAGTTTCCTTGCAGCTACAAATAAGGCTAGAGCAAGCTGTTTAGCTAATGTGTACCGGGCTCCAGTGTCAAGAAGTACTTTGCTCACATAGTAGATCGGTTGTTGAATCTTATTAACCTCTTTCACTAATACTCTGCTTACTGCATTTTCAGAAACTGCCAAATATAATAATAGTGTGTCACCAGGCTCAGGTTTTGTGCGAATTGGAGGTGCTGCCAATATTTGCTTGAGTTCTTCATATTCTTCATTCCAACCAAAGTTTTGGTTACCCTTTAAAGCTTTGAAAAATGGAAAGAACCTATCAACGACTCATAATATAAACCTATTTAGAGCTACAATCCGACCTGTTAACTTTAGTACGTCTTTCCTGCTTTTAGGTGACTCCATTGATGTTAGGGCCTGTATTTTCTCAGAGTTGACCTATATCCCTCTATGTGTGATCATGAAGCTCAAGAACTTACCTAATGCTACTCCAAATACGTATTTAGCTGGATTCAATTTCATTAGGTACTTTAGTAGTATAGAGAATACTTCCTCGAGATATGAGATATAGCCATCTATTTGTTTTCTTTTTACTACCATGTCATCCACATAGGCCTCAATGTTCTTGTCAATCAAGTTAAAAAAGATCTTATTGAAGAGTCTTCGATATGTTGCTCCTACATTATTTAGTTCAAACGGCATGACTCGATAATAACGAATGACAGAGTCTGCCAAGAAAGACGTCTTCTCCTGATCTTCCTCAGCTATGAGGATATGATGATAACTAGAAAATGCATCGAGAGAACTATACAAAATTATGAAGAAAAAGGTGGAAAAAAAAATTATAAAAAAAAAACTTGTGGGCTTGACTCGACTCGTGAGCTCATGAGCTCGACCCTTGAGCATGAGCTCAGCTCATGGGTAGATGGGCCGAATCGAGTCATTGCCACCACTAGTTGAAAGGACTTGTGTTTGAGTATTGGCTTTGCACATATCAATTTAAAATTTGATTTTTATCTAAATTAGACGAGCATTTAATTCTGATTCATTCAACTTTTCTAATCTTTTCCCAATAAAGTATGGATTCTTTTCTTGTTTACTTTGGCCTTGTTGCAGCGAATTAAGGATAAATACTTAACTAATAAAGTAAAACCAAATAAAAATAAGTTAGTGTACAATAATGCATAATAATAATTATGTCCAGAGGACGACACAGCTGATGAGGGTCCCAACTTTACCCACATAAACGAGTTCGAATTCGTCGGATACCGTCGAGCTGACGATGATAGGTCCCACTTATTCAATTTAGGATTAAAATATACGTGTCACTTATGTGTTACTAGGACCTACCAACTTATTTTAAAATGGGGAAATTGCTGCACCAAACCTTTGAGTTTTTTTTTTTTAATAAACTTAACCTTAACTTTTAGTTTGTACCATCAGCGGTCCTAAACCTTTAAAAATTTAGAACTTGATGTCCAAATATATGAATTCCATCCTTTAACCGTTAGTTGATATAAAAAAAAAATGTATATTGAGCAAATTTAAAGAGGACAAAATGAAAAAATTCCTCATTATTCTCCATAAAATAATTAAAACAAAAATAAAAATAAATAAAAAATAAAAAAGGAAGATGAACAGTTTCATCCATTTGGGATTGCTACAATTTTCCCTTGGAAAATTGAATCCAAGATTTCTTAAGTTAAAATGTCGAAAGGTAAAATTGAGATTGCATAAAATTACAATTAGCCTCTCTATTTGATAACTTTTGAATTAAAATTCCTTTTTACCCCCTTTATATATTCATTTTCAATCAAACATTTATATGATAAAATATTCTACACGTAAATTTAAAAATTTTCCCTATTTTTTAACCGCACAATCTAAAATTTTACTATTCAAAATATTTTTTTTGACAAATTATGACCACCAAACAAAATCTTAATAATTTCTATTATATTGTACCCCCACTTGAGTCAATGAATAAAATTAACATTTTCGAAAAAAAAAACTTAAAAACTTTTCTAGAACTGTCCATATAAATACGTGGATCCAGTTAGGGTTGGACATTTGGGCCTTATCCTTCTCCTTTCCATTCCAATTTCATTTTGTAAACAGAACTCTATAACGGCATTAAGATAGATAATATATATATTATTTTTTATTAAATCTTATTAGTTGAACAATTTTTAATTTATTTGTGTTTGTTAGTTGTGCTTTTTCAATTATGCTTGT
>CAIGRL010087407.1:0-10877 GCA_903798325.1 Fraxinus xanthoxyloides
CGGAGCAGTCGTTAGAGCGACCGCCAGAGCGATCGTCGTCTCCGGGGGAGAGGTAAAGCGAAGGTGGTGTAGTGGGGTGATAGGATGTGGTAGGTGAGATGGCTCAGGTAGAAATAATTAATGTATATTATATTATATTTGAATATTTAATAAATTTATTTACCACCTGATTTTTGAAATATTTTAATGAGTTTGTTATTTATAAAATGTAATATTTAAAAATAATAGTTATGTATTTTTGCCTAATTAATTGTGTATAAAGTTATCTTAAAGTTAAGCCCAATTAAAGTGATCTAATAAAGAATTAAATTGTTGGGTTTAGGGTATTTAAATAAAGTGTAAATCGGATTATATGTGTAGAAATCGAATCTATTAGGGTTATATTTGACGATGAGTCAAATACATATGAAAACTATAAATAGTATTATGGTTCCCAATTCATATGCAAAATTATCATTTTTTTGTGTTATCACATCAACACGAGAATTAATAAAGAAAGTATATTTAAGAGGAAGATCAAGAAACCAACAATTAAAGATATAGATTACAATCAAGAATCAAGAAAAATGATTGGAACAATTAAATTGAAGAACAAGACATCAAGATTATGGAATAAAAAGCAAAAATCAAAATCGAGAACTCAAAAATCAAAAGAGCCAATAATCAAGATTCAAGATCTAGAAATAAAAAATTATTCCCAAAGAAATAAGATATGTTCTGCACTATTAATTTTCTTAATAATTTGACATGGAAAATCTTGACAATTAAGCAATTAAATTTTCTAATTTTATAAAATTTAAAGTTTCAAAAAAATATTCACTTAAAAGGTTGGGGGTATATAAAATGATTTTTTTCAACTAGAACACAAACTTGACAATCAATGTTTCTCACAAATAGTGGCGGACCCATTATTGAAACTCAACCCGAGCAGATGTCGATCGGTCAACGTCGACAATCAGTGATCGTAAGAACGTGATCGTCTATAAATATTTAATTAAATAATATTAAAAATTACTCAATATATATATAAACACACTAAAACGTAAAAATTATATATATAAACGTAATTCAATAAAACCCTAACTAATAAAAGTTTTACGCAATACAACCTACTATGTGATTGTGATCTTAGACAACTATATTTTATGGAATCTCATGCATTGAAATCGTTACAATATTGCTTCATTCTCAATTTTTCCAAAAATTTCTTTTTTATGTACACCACCAAATTGTCATTTAATCAGTCATCTCACATTTTGTTACACAAGTCACTCTTGATTATATTCATAACAGAGAATGCTCTTTCAACACTTGCAGTTGCCATAGGTAATATCAAAACCAATGTGATCAGCCTATAAACCAATGAAAAATAACAAGAGTTTCTTATTTCAACCAACTTCTAAACCACACAAGAAATGCTATTGAGATTAAAGAAGGTTTCATTCATTCTCACAAACATAAGGAACTTATCAAGTTTAAGTCAAAGTAATAAAACTCTTCATTATTGAAGTTCAAAGGATACAACTGAGCAAGGCATAACAATTTATCCCTATCAAAAGGTTCAAAGGAATCTCTTCGATTTAAACATGAAACGCAAGTTAGGAGTTCAGTAATTGTCTCGGGAAAACGATTATTCAACTCTTGCAAGATTGAGTCTATCACATGTCAATATAAATCAACATAAAAGTGATGCTATCACATCTATGATAGCCTTAAAGATATTAATAATACGAGTAATTGTCAGTAGGTGTGAGCCCAATCTAGCATCACTTGAGCGTGCCAAACTCATTTCTTGAAACTTACCACTCACACCACAAAATTCTCCAATATTAAGCTTCTCCAAAATATCGGCATGGTAAGCATCTACACACTTACATGATGCACCCACCATATTCACAATAATAGCAAACATATTAAATAAATCACCAAGCATGTTATTCCTATATGCCATAGAAACAATTGTCAAATGAAGTTGGTGAGCAAAGTATTGGACATACATAGCATATGAGTTCTCTCTTAAAATTAAAACTTTCAAACTATTGAACTCACTTGACATATTACTTGCTCCATTATAACATTGACCTCTCAAGCTAAATNTTCTCCAAAATATCGGCATGGTAAGCATCTACACACTTACATGATGCACCCACCATATTCACAATAATAGCAAACATATTAAATAAATCACCAAGCATGTTATTCCTATATGCCATAGAAACAATTGTCAAATGAAGTTGGTGAGCAAAGTATTGGACATACATAGCATATGAGTTCTCTCTTAAAATTAAAACTTTCAAACTATTGAACTCACTTGACATATTACTTGCTCCATTATAACATTGACCTCTCAAGCTAAATATGCTCAACCAGTTAAATTCAGATAACCACTCTTTTCGAAAACACCTATTATCATTCTCTATCCGTCCTCTTGGAAAGTCATGTTCATATGGTTGCCAAGGACATTTCTCCAAGTATGTCATCCTAACATCATCTATGATATTAGGATCGTATGATTTGATAAGAGGCATTTCCCTGGGTCAGATACAAGATCATCCACATTGAATTGAGGTCTGGACTTTTGTGTTATTTAATAACTCTTGTGCTCAACTAGAATCAGTGATGGGACTAGATGCACAATAGACAAAGAAGAACTAGGTATGGACTTTTGTTTTCGATTGAAAAAATCACTCCATAATCTGCAAAATGCCCCAATTTATTTTTCAATTAAAATTGATTAAAAAACAGTTTACGCGTGATTTAATTAAGCTCAACATCTTCTTCATTAACTTTTTTCACTTATCTCTATTTTCCTAAAAATCAAAATTCACAAATCAAAATTATAACTCCTAAGTCATAACTCATAGTCTCAGACAATAATATAACATAAAATCTCATTTATCCAATTTGTCATTCTCATTAACGCAAATCAGATCACAATTTCAAAGTCTATGTTTATTAAATATTCACAAATTCTCAATTTTCATAAATCATAAACCTTAACAATCAGCAACAAAATCTCCAATATATTCAGATTCTCGAATTCACAAAATCCCCAAGTTTCAAATTCACAAAATTCAAAATCCTCACAGAGTCACAGTACTACTACAGGCTCATAATTCACAAACACCAAAACACATTCATATTCCATAAACATAATTTATAAAGCATAAATAATAAATCAAACAAATTAACTACATAACGAAGGAACAAAAACAAAAACAAAAAATGAATAGAGAGGAGCTAGAGCATAGGAGCAGTCGAGCAAACTCATCGATGTCGCCGACAGAGACACAGCAGCGAAGCCAGTGGCTGAGACGCCAGAGAGGCTAGGTGTGTCGGCGACTATGTGGACGATCAACTCACAGAGCGACTATGTGGACGACCAACTCACAGACACGCAACGCACAAAAACAGCCAACAGGGGCTTCACAGCATAGCCAATCGCCCTAGTCGTCTCCCTCCTCTACCGTTTAGGTGAAATTTTAGAATTGGGGATTTGGATTTGGTTTTGTTTGTGGCTAATAGGTTGTAAATTGACCAAATTCATTGGGCCTTATTGTTTTGAAAAAAAGTCCAAACACTGAAACAAAATAAGGAAGGAAAAAAAAATCACCCGCCTGTCTTCTTCAATTCTTCTCCGGCGGACAACGTTGGCTTCACGGCAACTTCAAGCTGCTAACGGATCCAACACGAACGACCACGAGGACTGGCCAGGTGCTGAGTCCGACCCTGCCCACCATGGAACTTTATTTAACTTTTACGTCCACCGTTCCATATATTATGCATGCAGAACATGGTAAAAGATGCCAATAGGAATTTTATTCAAATCCAAAATTTTATTTATAAGTGCGCCCGTAGCTTTTGCAGTGTTTATGCTATAATCTAAATATATCCAAGTAAACAATTGATGAAGGATATATGATACCCATCACCTTCCTTAGACCGAATATGGACGTGGCCGCGGATGACTTTATGCCTTTTTATCTTCAAATTTCATGGCTTTCAACTTAATATTCGATCATTATTTTATTAGTTATGACTTATTATCTTTATGAAAGATGATGGACCATAAATAGGGATGACAACGAGATGGACATGAGATGGGTCGACTATTCCCATCCACATTCTATCGGGTATTTTTGTTATTTTATCACATATTCATATCATTTTAAAGTGGGACGGGTGGGTTCGAGGCAGGACGGAGCAAGTCCACTGTCCCATTCATCACCCCATTTTTTTTTCTTATTTATTTATTCTTTTATGTCTTTACTTAGTAATTATTATTACTTATTTATCAATTTGTTAAAAACAACTTATGTTCTCTTTAAAAATATGATAAATTTATTATTTTTATTTGATAAAAGCTTAAATATAATATTAACTTTAAACGAGACGGGTAACGGACGGGAACTATGATTCCTGTACCCGTTTTGTACCCACTTCAGGGCAATGACCCTCGCAGCAAAGTAAAGATTTTGATCAAATCTGCATAAACATAAAATGTTTAGTACCATTGTTGCAATTTTTCCTCTTTTAAAAAATGAATTTTTGGTATAATAAGTTCTTTTTTTTATTTTTGGAAAATTTGTGGTTAAAAAATAAGAATATTTTAGGCCTGTGTAAAATTATTTTTTATAGAGCATTACTGATGAAAAAAAAAAAAAAGTTCGAAAATAAATAAATTAAAGAACCAGGGTCCAACCATAGGCAAGGAAATATTTGTTATCGTCTAATGTAAGCATTGTTTATCATTCACTTGCTACCATATACTCATTTGTTATTTTATTTTATTCTAAAACGATCTATTCATCACTCTGGAACTTAAATTTCACCATTCATCTCATCTCAATTAAAACTGAAGATAGAAGTTGATAGATTAGACTTTAGTATTTCATTTGAAATGTATTATTATAGGAAAAGATGAACAAGTTTGCAACACAAGTAACAAAAATGAAAATAAATAAAAAATGAAACATCCAAATATTCAATCTGCAGTAGAGTAATTGAAACTAACAAAAAATTATATCTTATTATTACAATCGAAATTAAAAGGAAGAAAATAGCACGAGCTACAGGGCAGAAAACCAGGCAAAGGTTTAAATGCTAAAAAGAGGTCGTTAAAGTCAGTAGGGGAAGTAAATACAGCGAAACAAACAGGAAGTTCAAGGATTAAAGGGAGAAAACCACAACTCTATGCAATGAGGAAAGGCAAGACGGTTAACATGAAGGATTCATAAGTGAAAGTTGCTGAGCCGGAGTATGCAATGTCCTTCTCCTTAAACTTTTCAGTCAGTCCCTTAACCGTGAGGCAGCACCTGGCCGTAGAAAGGGAAAAAGAGCGACAATATTAAGAGATAATTGAGTAAAATACAGAGTGTCATGCTCTCAAAACATGTCATGCAGCATAAAAGGATACGGTGAATTATAAATACAGGGAAAACCTACTCGATGAAATTGTCATATTCAATAGCCTTGTTTTTCCCACCACTTTTATCAAACTTGGAAACCAGCAAATCCAAAACCGTAGGTGATACAGAAAATCCAAGACTGAGAAGAGCTTCTCTTAGTTCTGCCGAATCAATTTTGCCACTCCTGTCCCTGTCAAATCTCTCAAAAATTGCCTACAAGAATGAAAAAATTAATCAGATTGGACACACAAGAAAAACTACTTATTGGTATCAGAATAGAACTAGAACTTCCAACTATGAAAAGGTCAAAGGTAAAATACTGAAGCTTACCCTCCAGTTCTGAAGACTATAATAAACTTGCGTGAATTCCTTTGGGCCTGTTTCAAAATATTAACAGCAAAACAACACCAAATGAAGCAAAAGTCAGATAAAGAAAACACAACTCCAAATAAACTAACAGATCAAAATGAAAAGTATTCTTTTATCTCTTCCACATTTCAGAAACTTGTACACAGTTCGAACTATAATAGCTCTCCTTGTTAACGCCAAACAATCAATAAGGCAACTTCCATCTTGAAATCACCTCCACAAATCACATGCTGAGGTAAGCTTTTTTCAACTTCTTATGAGAGATTGTTGAGCAAAAGACTTTGCTTCTTGTTGTTTGTGCGATTATCTACATTTCTTCAACCAAAAGCAGTTGAATGAAATGAAGGAAAATGTCCACAAACTACACTGAAGAAGAATAACCAATTTCTAATTTCTATAACCACATCTTAAATCGATAAAACCATGTAGAATCTTGACAACCAAATAACTATTACTTCATTCCTTTGCCGGGTCTTCGATTTTTCTAATTCAAGGCTACTCCATTTAAGTATCAGGGCAACTGTCACAATCAAATGCTATGACATCTTCACTTTTGATGTTTGGATTACCGATTCCAGTGTACCTTTTTCAGTGGGGAATGGACTACAAAGCACGTACATCGCACTTAAGATGAATATCACACACGGGTTGATCTACAAGTTACTGGGTAGCATGAGTCCATACAATCGACCGAAACACAAAAACTGCCCAGAATAGGTCCTTATTTTCTCAAAAAGTTTTGACTTGTCCTATGCTTGGAGGCTAGAGCTATGTTTTATATGATATTTCCGATTTCCTGAATCCAAACTTTTGCAATTAGTAATAGTATGCATACCCAGTTGTAAAATATTGATCCATAAAATAATCAAATTCCCTGATGAAAGTACATTCCAAAGTTTAACCAAAGCAAACTGAAGAGTAATTGATGGCATCCCCGACCCCGATAAGATTTAGCCCCTTGAGGCCCATTAAAAGGACTTTATTGAGAAAAATGAGTTTTGGAATTCGATGCCATTAAAAAGAATTATACAGGGAAAATGAGTTTTGGAATATTTATTTTTATTTTTTGGAGTTAAAGAAAAAATTTAAATTTTCATGCAAAACATTTTTTCGTGTCGGAGAAAGTATGGTTAAAGAAAATTTTTAAATTTTCATGTAAAATGTTTTTTTCGTGTGAGAACAGGTGATTGAAAATGAATTTTAGTAAAAAAAGATTTTTGGAGATCAGCAGATAATCAGTGGATTAATTTAACCCTTCAACCAAAATGCTGAAGTCCGCAGCCCCAACCACTTCACTTTCCACGCACAAAATGACAAATGTCAACAATTTAATTAAAAAAAAAAACCCCCACAGCCGCATTATTGTTAGTACGTTCATGATAGTACCCCAAATTTACAGATCTTGCACACAGCACGCGAATTCAAAAATAGCTTTTACCTAGGGTTTTATGATCTCGAATCACACATTTCGTGAGGGGTTTTCCGGACTCGTAACCATTAATTAATCTTTGGTAGGGACTTTGGAGACTTGTTCGGGTCAGAATTTTCCATTGGAACACACAAATTTAGATAGAGAGAGAGAGAGAGAGAGCGCTCATACCGATCTTTCTGCTGTTGGTGTTGGTGAAAAGGTACATGAGAAGATGAACAGTTCTCAAGCTAAAGCTCTGATTATACGACGAAAGCGCCACCTGAAGCTCCTTATCGTCAATAAACCCGCTGCCATCCTGGTCAGCTGCCTGGAAACCCCCTATCACATTGGGGTCGGTGCCGGGAGGGAAAGCGGATGGGACGAGAGCAGCAAAAGGGCTTCCGTATGGCGCAGAGGGCGGCGGAGGGTATCCACCGTAAGATTGTGGTGCAGGCGTTCCATAAGGGGCAGAAGGCTGAGGATAGGAATGATTTTTCGGTGGTTTGTGGGGGTCGGAAGGGGTGGTGTAGGGGGGTGCTGAATGGGCGGAGTAAGCTGAGAATTGTCCCGGTTGTTGTGGACCTGGCGGTGGCGCACCATAAGGGGCGGAGGAATATGACTGAGACGTCGGTGGCGCGCCGTAGGGGTAGCCGGAGGGTGGTTGATGAGGGGGATAGCCTGACATTTTTTAAATTTTTTTCTGTGTTGAGGAAGTTATGTTGTGCGCCGAATTATTGCTAAAATATATAGGTAATATTAGGGATTTTAGGGATTTCCAATTATACCCCCCTTTACGCGCTCCTTTTCATGGATATGGGATACTGCTGAGTTTCCAATTAGGAAAATGATAAATGTGCACGGGTTCAATCGTGTTTCATGCACACTTTTTTTCACATCACACCACATTAGATAATTTTAAAAAAATATAAACTTATTCTTCAACAATATTTTTGAACAATAATAATATTTGTACATATTTGGTACACAACGTGTAGGGCCCACAATAGAACCCATACACATGTAAGAGAATTGTGTACCAAGTGTGTAGGTATAGCATGATTGATTTTTTGAAACAATAATGCTAATTGTACCAAGTAATATTGATGGATTAAGTCAACTGTTCATCATTTTAATCAACAATCATGCTCCACAAACAAGTTCAAAGACATGTTCAAAACTAGGAGGGACACGTGTCGACATATGATTGAATAGTGTAAAATAATAAAAATACTACACCCAATTATTATTTGCTACATCACCCTATCTCTCCATCTATGCCTTTGAGCATGTCTAAGGAGCATTATTTTTTAATCAATTTTCTTAAGTGGCAAATGATTTTTTTCAGAGAGCGTGTGAATAAATCTCATAGAATATGTGAGTGTAAACATACATATATACATATGTATATATATTTTTTAAAATAATTCGAGCCTGTTTGGTACGGCTTAAAATCAAATTAAAATTGAAAATATGGTCGTTATTGGGTCTCACCCGTCTAATAAAAGTCAACATAACGACTATATTTTTAATTTTAATCCGATTTTAATCTCTACCAAACACCATCTTCTTTTCCTAGATAAGTTCAATCAGAAGCCAGAGGTGCAAATCTTAATGCAGTTGTATTCAAATTAGTCAAGGGGTACTTCTGTACTTCTAAATTAACATTTTAGACCCTTCAACGTCGCATACGCGTCTGCATTGAATCACTTCCCTCATGGCCACTTGTTATTGGACCAAGTCAACTGCAAATTTTAACGATTTTTTATTACAAGTCAACGTCGCTGTTAGGAATTCTCCGGGCGGGTGTAAGTTTACAAGAAAATACATATAATCAAAACAAACATTAAGACCGGGGGACTAAATTTAAACTTTTAGCCCCCGTTTGGAAGCAATTAATTTGAGGGAATGCATTTTCCAATTACATCATTCATGGCCCACCGTTTCATGACTTTTGTATTTGCTGCAGGTTTTTGTCTTTGTTTTCCAATTATGCCCCTTCAATGGCAAAGAAATCACGGTGCATTTTTTTGAGTTGAACTGATGGTAAATGGTCGAGTTTAAAAAAGTAGAATAACTTTTGACATACATTTGTCAAGTCAATGTCAGAAATTTTGAATAAAAAAAGAATTGCTCATTATGCAACGGTAAAAAAATTTCTACAAATGAGATGAAAATGAGCACCAAACAGGGGTTAGTAAAATTTGATAAAAATTAATGAAATGTGTTGTTAAAAAATTATGAATCTCATATAGCGTATGATTAAAATTAATCGTTGATTTTGATTTAAATTAAAATTTTAATTTCTATCAAATATGGGCTAAATATTTTCTTCTAAAAGTAAAAAAATGCACTGGCTCGTTTTTTTCTTTCTAGCTTCTTATTCTAAAAGTTCTTTTAAAGGAAGTTACATTAAATCAACTACCTCTGAAAACTCTTATAATTGTCAAAAACATTTTAATAAAATTTGTCAAATAGGACCAACTACTGTTTTTGAGTCTCACAAGCTCCTTTAAACTTTTTTAAAGTAATGTCAAACTGGCCCTTCGTCGTCTATGACCCCTTTATACAGCTTGGCAACTTGCAAATTTCCTGTCCGATGAGTACGATTCCAATCCTGTCAATGTCGTATTAAGGAGTCAATTTCAGTTCATAGTTGTCAATTGATGGGCTGAACTGGCTCGACCAACATGAATGTCGGCCCAACTCAGGCATTTGCTTGCATGAATTAGCCCATTTAAGAATGTAGTCCTAGCCTAGCTCAAATTGCATTCAAAATGTTGGACCGAATGGCCTGCAGACACGTCAATATTGCATGCTACTCAATTCAGGCTAGGCAAACTCGTCATTTTTTAATCTGTAATGGAAAAAAAATATTCTCATTGTTATATTTGCAAATTACATCGTTAAAATGTTTGTTAAATGTAAAAAAAAATAGTAAGAAGCTTTTAAATAAGTCGAGTCAACTAGCTCAACGTTCCTACCATAATGGGCGAATCAACCATGAATTGATCTTCAGAAAGTTGAGCTAGGTATGATCAAATCTTTTAATGAGTCTGGACTGTCCATCCATTTTTACACTACTATATTATCTTACACTTAATTTTTATTCGAAAGTGTATATAAAATTTCTTCAACCTTTTTAGAATATCTAATAGAGAAAACGATAACTATGAGGGGAAAGTTGATGGAAATTCTCCATGGACTTTTTGAAACGATAGTTTGTATAATTCTTTTGATCTGAAAATAAGTTTTGACAGTTTGAGTAGCCACTTTTGTGTTATATTTTTAGTGTTGGTGATTCTATGGACAAAAAGACTAATTTGTAATATCTTTTAAAAGTCAAGGACTTAGGGTACAATTTGTACAAGTTGTGTCATGAGATCTAAGGTTTGAGCATGAAAAGAGGAGAATCATGGCGCCGTATTTTCGCTAGCCTTTCGCTGGACATTGCTCGAGCGACAAAAATAGAATGTCGTCGCCGGCTTGTCACTGAGCTCTAGCTCGATCAACGAGTTTATACGGAAAACCCTAATTTGCGTTTTTAAATAGATTTTTCCAGACCATTCAACACATTACTTTCTCATATAAATATTCAAGTCATTTGACGAAATTTCGTGAACTACGTCAAAACATATCTTCAACCGAAGTACGTTGGGTAAGTCGAAATACGCTTCGTTCTGATACAATTG
>CAIGRL010087549.1:0-10919 GCA_903798325.1 Fraxinus xanthoxyloides
AAAAATGATTTCTAATCTTCACTTTTTTCCCGTTATTAGGTCGTTTATAATTAGGGTAACAATTTTCATCCACAATTGTGTCCTCAAACATTTTTTTGCATTTAAAGCACCACATGGACCATGCATCACATGTTTAACAACAAGAGAATGCAGATAAGGATATTGAATTTCATCAGGAATCTCAGCACTAACAAATTTATCAACCAATTTAGGAGATGTGATTTTACAATCATTTTCCATAATGAGTAAAAAATGCGCATGTGGGAGCTCTCTTTTTTGAAATTCTATAATATATATATGTGTAGCAACTCGTCCAAATATTCTTTTTTTTTTCAATATATCTTCCTTTAATTGTTCAGTTTTGCACTAAAAATACGAGCTATTAAATTAGGTCTATTTTGAGATTCATAATTATACTTCATTTGTTCCTTAATTTTTGGCCAATTTGGATTACAAGTCATCGTTAAAAATATATCAGGCTTACCAAGTCTTTGGACTAAAGATATAACATCCATATAATGTTTTTTCAAATCTCTAGGACCACCAATAAAAGATTAAGGCAAAACAATCAAACGGCCAATTTTATTACCTCTTTTCTCACCAATCTCAATACTATCTACAATTTCTTGATATAATTCAGCTCGAAGTACACTCTGATTATGTCGAAAATAATCTAATCTAGATGTTTCAATTTTCACATACATGTCAACGACATACTATTGTAATAACCTTCCAGAACGTAATAATATCGAAGTTGTTGATAATCTTATTCGTAGTTCATATCAATAGTATTCTCTACAAGACACCTGCATCCTAGTTTCCTTATTTTCCATCACTATAATTTTAAAAACAAGACGTTAATAAATCATACAATAACAAAAGAAAACGTAACAAAGCGTATAAAATATTTTAAAATACATAACCTAAAGTAAAATTGTTGGATATCATCAACTAACCTAATGCTTCTTTGTCAATTAGCTCCTCAAATGAAGAAAAGTTTACTACATCAACAATGTCTCCATTTATGCAAACGTGTGTGTTTTTTTGTCCGTATTAATTCGCTGAACACCTTGGTGCCATCCTGTTTCACCATAAGTAAATCGAAGTGGGCATAACATCCATAATAATATTGTATTCTATTGTGATTTCCATCTTTAAAGTGAACTACAATATCGCGCATATGAATATCACGACAGTCATCAGGATCAACCCAAATAGCAGCAACTTGTGAGACATTGAGTGTATTAAATGTTCTCTAATTAGTATTTGGATTACATCGCAATCGATTAGAATGATTTTCGAAATTAGAAATAGTTCCCAAATTTCGAAAAAAGGCCGTGTAAGGATTATTCTCTAAAACCTTCATCAATTTAACAATAACATATTCAACTAACCATTCACTTAAATTTAATTTATTTTGCACTTCATTATTGGTATAAAAAAAGTAAAGTTGCAAATGAGAATGACAATTGTCTCTTGGAATAATTCCATTTATAAAATGGTATATCTGACCGTGAACTCTAAATGTATAAATGCCGTTATAGTTTGTGCATAACGTTTTATCATAATTCACACCAAATGATGTCATAGATAAATTACAATTATTGCTTCGCACCACTTTTCGAAAGTTTAAAGATTCTTCAGAATTTGAAGTAAACAACATATATAATTCTAGAAGCACATCGTTTGTTTTCAGAAGAATTTGTCCATTTGAACGACAAAATCCCTTTGTTTCTCTAAAAAATTTAACAGCGCCACATACTCACAAATAGTAGTTTCAGGTAGCACATAAGGTTCTCATAAAAGATTATCATCATAATGTCGTTCATTTGAACACCCTAATAAGGAAAAAAAACTAAATATTTAATAGTCAAATATATACATGAATATTACATTTTGTTCAAACAATTTTACCATGACAAATTAAAAGAACAAAGAGTAATAAAAACAAACATTATAGAACGATTCTCACCAGATTGTTTTCCAGTTTTCACTGTTTTTTCTTTCCGTTGTTCATCACATGTATTTTCTTTTACAGTGGTAATCTTTCGTGCTCGCTTAATACTCAATTCAGCTACAATCGAACCCTCTGAACCTATATTTTCAATGGAAGGAATGAAAATAAAAACTTAAATCACAATAATTTAATTTATAATTGACACAACTAAAACCGCAACATAAAAAAAAACAAAACTATAAATGAATTAAGAAAATCAATAAAATATAGATATAGATACCAACCAGAAGAAATGATCGGAATAACGACAATTTCCCTATTCCATAAAAATGATTGACTTCGTCTTGATGATCGAACATATTGACTACATTTATGCGAATGATTTTTTTCTTCCATAGACGTACTGCAAATATTCTATACAAATAATATACTAAGTTCCTTTAAAAAATGTACATAAAATAATGTGTTAGGAAAAAAATCACATATGCTTAGATTATGTGTTATTCACACTCAATCTAGCTCCCATTGGCTTTCTTCTTGCTGTTTCTAAAATAGACACACAAGAGTATCCACCCAACAACAGTCTTGTTCTATTTAGTGCACACTGAATCCATTGGATTGCAAATTCAGAACAACGAACAATAAATTTAAGATCAGAGCGGGGAAAAAAGAATGATGAGAATAATGGCAGTTGACAAGAAAACTAAGGTATATAATCATAATTTCACATCCAAAGTTGCATCCCATTAGCAGCTCATTTATTTGTTAGTGTCATGAGCACATTGCATAATGCAACATTCAAAATTTAGCAAAATCGTGTCACGAGGAAGAAAATAATTAATACTCCCTACTCATCATTTGAAAGCACTTTATAGTTTGAAAACTAAATAATTAAAGGATAACAACAGAAAGAAAATTATGAATTAGTAAAGGACTATATAGAAAGCACTTAACATCAATTGATAAACAAATGGCCAATTGAAAAAAAGTTCATTTACCAAGCAATTACAAAGTCAATGAGGCTTTGCAGACTTCATATGTTACTATCTAGACTTAACTTCTGTACAATTCGAGAAAAATGGAATCAAATTAAAGTCAGTGCACGTGAAATCGAGAAGAGAAAAAACCTATTAACGCAGCAGCCCTGAATTACAATTTTTTATCACGCAAAATATTGTAAATCAAATTGAATTCAATCTACCCAGTCAAATTCAACTGTAAAAATCCTCCAACTCCTACTCGGGAAAATTAAATTTAATAGTTCAAATAAGATTTTTCACCAATAATAATCACCTTGCAGTGATTCTCAATAAATAGAAAATCCAACAGTTTCCTCTCTAGAGTTGATCTTTTTTTCCAGGGGAAAATACAAGAAAGACGTGAATTGAAATCTTTGAGAAGTACCCAACAAATTACAAGTCCAAAAGAAATTAAGAATTCAATCCAAATAAATAGCAAATAAAAACACATCATAACTATATTAATTAACAAAAATTACCTGTGTATATATTGACGAAATAAAAAGGGAGTAAAACTCAAGATTTGTGTGGTTAAATAGAAGGGAATTTGGACACTAACAAGTGGCGATGAGTAAACAATTTTTCATTCAGAATGATTTTTGTACAGCGATGCGATGCCGAACGAAATCGAAAAGAGGATATGAAAGGGTGAAAATAATACACTATGAAATACAACAAATAAATCGTAGAGAAACAAATAAATCGTAGAGAAGAAGAATTGAGGGAAATTTAGCGATATTTTATTGATCTTACAACATAGGATCACACTTAAAGTGAAAGGAATGTTTGGAATTCGTTAGGCTTTCAAAAGGACGACACAAAGTCACGAGAGAGAGAGGAGGGGAAAGAAGCATCCAGAGAAATCCAATGAGAGAGAGAGAAAGAGAGAGAGGAAAGCGTACAGAGAAATTGAGAGAACAAAAGGCAGAAAAGCAAGATGTAAAATCCTCTTTTCCGACTCGGCTTCGATGGCTCGGCTACATGGCTGTCTAAAAAATTGGCCATTTGGCTTAGGAACACTAATTTCAAGCTTCCTCTTTTATATATTGTATACTAGTGGTACATCGTGCGTTGCACGATTACAGTTATATTTTTTTCTGAGTGATATTGTTAAAATGAGAATCCATTTTAGGAAATATAAATATCTAATGATATACATTAAATAATGTGCTTTCTCATTCGTATTCACTACCATGGAATTTAGAAGTACAAAGTTTCCTTTGTGTTTCAAGCATATTCACTAAAAAAACTCAATAGAATGCAAACAAATTCAGTATTGAGAGTCTTTACTTAGACTTGCAAAAGTTAAGAGCGCAATAGATTCCATACATGTAATTACTTTATATACATTAACATAATACACTGTGCATATCCGACACATAAAAGTAGTTTCCAAAAACTAAAATGAAGCTCATGTCATGCATAAGTTGTAATATAGTCTTATACAAAATAACCATTTAGTCAAAAGGAGTTCAAAAAACAATTCTTTTGTTGTTGTTGATTTGTCCACATTGCTTCCAAAGTTTCTGCAAAATGATTCCCAGGATTTGCATTTAGCAAAAAATCAAAAAGATCTCAGTTGCCACTTGAACTGAATTGCTAAAGGCATGGGATAGTTACTTTGTTCTAGTAATGATGCTGTCAGGTTCATGAACTACAGTCTTCTCATTTTTAGGAAGGTCAGATGATATCATCTTCTGTTTTTTTGGTTGCTCAACAATTTCTGTTTCAAAGACCAGATTTCTTCGTGTAGCAGGTGGGAATTGTTGACTGCTTTTAGAGGAATTTGTGCAATTGAATGAAGCTTTATTCTTCGCGTCATATGGAGACACTATTGGAGATGTTTCTTCAAGTTCACGGTTGTCATCAAGAATATATATCACATCGAACCTCGGTTGGTTAGTCTTTGGATCGAGGTTTCCTACTTTCATGTAAATGATGTGATCTTCATCCATGTAGTTGGACTTATGAGCACCAATGACATGATGTGGCTGTATATAAAAGATTAAACAATATACTATCAAGTTATGTAGTTGGGGAAACTTGTTGAATGTAATTAAATAATACATAGAAACATTACCATTAGATTATCTTTCATTATTTTCTAAGCTGGAAGGTGTAAGAATTTTTCGGCCACATCGCCAAATAATGATGCAGTAATATTGCCAGTGTGATCTCCAATGCTAACACTGCACCTTGCTCTGAGGGAAAAAAATTCAAATTTAGTATTAAGCAAAAATTGGATTTTACTGAAATTAAACTACATAAAGAATGATTATTTTTGTTACATAGTAATATATCCATCATTATTACCTAGGAATTGCTCTTGCATGCATGTACTTGCAATAATTACAAAGACACATTTCATTCAACTGAGCAAAGGACATCCAACCACAAGTGTCACATGCCATATACCAAAGTGACTGAGTTGTTATCTTCATTTCTACCTTACCATTGATCCAAAATGGTTTGTGCTGAAGTAAATACAAAGAATGTTAGCATAAATTGTTTACTGGAAACCTGTTTTTGCAAAATGGAAAGAATTCTAATGATAGAGTTCGGTTGCATAATTTCAATTGCACTATTTAATATACCGTTGATGTGTTTTCTGAAATATCTTTGATGTAGATGATTTTGTTCTTCGGAGGAGGTGGAATAGAGGAAGTATTCGGTAAATCGTACGTCTTTTGAGTTATCATCTCTGTCAACATTTCTTTGTTTCTTTCCGTCCTTAAACAATATGTAATGATAAATGAAAAAACACGTGAACAATGAAATAGAATAAAGTCCTAGTAAATGAGTAATAATTTTTTTAAAAAAATAACGAATAACAAAACAAGTATACTAACCATTTTCTCAGTTCGACAAGTTTTTCAAACTTTGGATCTATGAAGATTGAGCTGTTTGCTTTTGTGGACAATGACATTCCTATTTAATATATTACAATTGTGTAAGCAAAATAAAATATATTTATAGCACATGATTTGTTAAAAGAAACGAATAAATTCTAAGTTTATTTACCTTTGAATGATGTCACCTTTAAATGGTTACTGACAATGATTGGTTTTTTCATAAGCCAGTAAGTAATTTCAGCTCTTTCATGGTCTATAAAATTGTCCTAGATAGTTAATATAATTGACTACAATATGCATACAAAATTATAAAAAGTTTAGTTAATTTCGATAGCTGGGAATCTATTGGTCTGTCTCTAAAAGTTTAACTTATTGCATACTTAACTTTCATTAACCAGAACAATGTCTTGGACAGTTGAATCTACATTTGTGTTTGGAATTTTCCTTTTCGGACAAACATCTATTGCAATACCTACAAATGTTGAAAAAAAAAAAGAAAAAATCATTAGTTTTTTGTGATATGCATCAGTGTGAATGTATAGTTGTGTGGTAATAGTTTGATTTACCTATTTCAGTGTCCATGTCTATGTACTTGTGAAGTTCATCAAATGTTGTAAACTGGAAACATGATTCCACAAGAGAGACGTGGTTTTCATTCACTTCTTCTATGTGGGTTGAACCACTAATTGTCCATTGTGTATTTCCACAAGTTGATCTAAATTGTTCATTTGTTTGCTTCACATAAGCATTTGAGATCAAGTATATATTTGATGGTACCAATGTATTTTCAAGAGCTTTAATGTTTTGAGCAAATGTAGTTGCTTGGACTTTGTTTTCCTACATTAGTTATTAAATATAAGATAAAATGTAACATAGTAAAGTTATTTTGAAATTTATGTACGTATGAAAAATAATAAAACAGATAAGTTTAACATTTCAGTGTTAAGATGTGCATATTGGTGTACGGTAATTCTAAACAAATTGTTTTATTTTTTTTTATTTTTTCAACTTGAAAAAAAAAATCAATTCATATAACACAATTTTTCAAGAAGACATGAATTATTTTCAGTAAGAATAAATGACAGTTGGAATAATAATTCCATACTATTATACACAATCTTGTAACTCTTTCATATAAGCACATAGATGACCATGTTCTTTCATTAATAAGAGCTGATGTTAATGGGAAAAAGACGAGTACTAAACTGCAATACATTATTCTCTTCTAATTGAAAAAAGAAAAAATCGAGTGTGAATATTTTATTATCTATAGAAACTTACGGCAGTATCCATTAACCAAAGATGTTGATACATTCCATTCCCCTTTTGTGATGATCTTGTAGCCATTTTTTCCACAACGACCACTTTAAAATTCCATCCAGTTTCTCGTGTTGCTATTTCAGGGATTAGTTTGTAATTCGATTCCATGCTCATGACTGGAAAATGGAAATAAGAGATAAATATTAAAAGATTGTAGGAAACTTAGAATTGAACTCAATATCATTGACTCTCTCTAATCCCTTCTCCACCACCTTTGATTAGTCAATTCTGCCTCCATCCCAACTTTAAACCATCGCCGATGGTCAAAGAAAAACAGAAGAACACCAACAGTTCAGCGAAACCTTTCGAATAGGAAAACAAAAATGATTTTTGTACGAGAACAAAAATGGGTTTCGTATTAGAAGTCAAATTTTGGAAATTTTGATCGTGACAAGAAAATATTAGGCTTCCCGCAAAATTAATGTGTAAGTCAATTTGGATAAAATGAATTAAGAAAACTTACGAGAATGATATTCATATTTCATGAGTTTGTCCATATATCTTCGGTCGTTGTCCAAGATTATTTATGAGTTGTCATGTCTTCCACAACCCATTTCAATTCAAGAAAATTCATAACACAAAACCCACCTAACAAAATAAATATAAACAACAATAGAAAATCATTCAAATAGTTCAAAGTAAGTATGTGAAGATATATTTAGATCTAATCAAGATTCCAACCAAGTACATCAAAGTTTGTCCACTTAGCACCCCCAAATTTTTAGATGGATCTGGTTTCAAATTACAAATAAAAAAAAATACACTTGTGGATATGAAATATGAACAAAGATAAAGATTAATAAACCTGAAGACGACAATTTCTGTTTCTATTTGGGCTCTTGTCAGTTTCTACTGGTGCGATGCCGACGGTTGGGAAGAGAGCCGAGTTCTTGGGGATTGGTGTAGGTGTGACGGCGATGACTACTATAGGGAGGAAAACCCTTGATTCTTCTCTAGACTAAATGTTCTGGAACTACATGAGCAAAATGAACACTGCACTACAAAAGCAAAACAAACGCTCATTCCGTAAACAAATTTTCAAGATTTCTTGAAAGAAAACAAGATCCAGAACCAAAGAGTTTTGACATCTAGAAAGAAAGAGAAAAATCAGATGAGAAAGAGAGGAAAATGAGATGCGATGAAATATAGCAAATCAGCCGTAGAAAAGAAGAACCGAGCGAAATTCTGCGATATTTTGTTGATTTTACAAGATCACACTTAAAAATGGAGGAAATTTGTAGAATGCTTCAAAAGGAGGACACAAATCGCGGGAGAGAGAGAGGATAGGAAAGAAAAATCAAATGAGAGAGAGAGAGAGAGAAGTACACAGTGGAAATTGAGAGAACAAAAGGCAGAAAAGCAAAATGAAAAAAAATATCTCCTCCTTTCGGCTCGGCTAATCGGCTGGCTAAAAAATTGGCCATTTGGCTTAGGAATAGTAACTTCAACCTTCCTCTTTTATATATTGTAAAGGATATGTATGTATATATATAAACACAACACACACACACACACACACACGAGTGCAAGTCATTAGTCATGAAGAACAACTGTGATAGTACTCTCTCTCCGACAAAAATAAGTTTGATTCCATTTTCATAGACATTAAAAAATATAATTAATATAATTGGAATAATCAATTATATTTATATTTTTCCTAATATGCATCGACATTGAATAATGATTTATATATGAGTAGTTCATATTTATTAATAATAAGACACATTAAATAGGGACATATTAGAAAATTTAAAAATCGGCTATCCTTCCAACAAGAAAAATGACATAATTCATGACAAATGAAAAAGGAATGTAACCCTATCTTTATGGGACGAATTGAGTATTAAAATTGCTCATATGTAACATTATAAATAATATTATGAATACGAAGAGTAAATTAAGAAATGAACTATACCTTCAATTAGAAAAGTGAGCTATAATTTGAGAGAAACAAAAAAGGTAAGTAATCATATCTTTATTGGACCAAAGAAGTATTAAAACTACTCATATGTAACATTATAAATAATATTATGAATACAAAGAGAAAATTTATATTATCCTATTATCTTTAGCTTCAAGTGTAAATCTTTACAAGGTACCAGAAAGCAACTCAAACGAGAAAAAATATTGATCATGTCTCCGTAATCAAGACTGATCAAACTGATTCCTTTAGCATAGAAGTAGACACCATGCCACCTCAGCCAGTGTCTTCTCTACCACTTCGTTCAGCTCTTTATTTTTCGACCACTCGATCTACTCCCTTAGCCCCAACCTATATTCTTCTTGTGCATTCTCCTCTCCCATTTCCATAAATATTTCTTTTCAGGTCCCTCTCAAACTTACAAATCCAAAATTATCCTTCTTGGTATCTTCAATTTCATATAATTCTTGTTGGACATGATCTGTTAGGCCCTGTTGATGGATCATGTCCATGTCTTTCAGCTACAATCAAATATAGTGATGCAACCATTGCATTAATTTTACATTTGGGATTCGTCAAAATCATTTTTTTTACAGAATGCAATTTTTGATTCTTTATTATCCACTATAGTGTCGTTCATCGCCTCTTCTAGGGTTTCTTAGGAAGTTTGGAACACTCTTAAAGTAAACTATGCAAAACCATCTCATGGACTTATCTATCAACTAAAAATTCATCTATCTAGCCTCACCGAAGGAACTCAAACTATTAGTTTATTCATTCAATCTGTTAAGAGCAAGGCTGGTGAACTTGCCTTGATGGATTTCATATTTACACTGAAGATCTTATATTAAAAATCCTTTGAAGGACTTCTTGATGACTACAAAGTTATCATCTATAGTCCATGCTATAGAAACACCCATTTTCTTTGATGAGCTTCATGAAAAGCTCATTAATTTTAAATTCATCTTCTTTATCTTGACAAAGTCAAACAACTCATTTCACCAAATACCTCCTATATAGACACATCACAATATGATAATCGATCCCCATATCCCCATTCTCACCGCCTATCTCCAATTCCACTCCTTCATATAGCAATAACAACTACAATCGCAACAAGGGCATACCAAGGTCTTTGTCGAATATGTAGTGTTCAGGGGCATTCAGCCTGACGATGCCGTCAAGTTGCTCTTCTAAACCTTTCACCACCACCTTGACACCTCGTACTCAACATCAGCACAAAAGTACAATTTTCCCATCTCAAAACTCTTAGACATACAGAACAACAACAATAATATCAACAACACAAAGTATAAGTTTGGCCCCATCTCAAAATTCATGGATCTACATCTATACAGTAGCCTAACAACTCCTAGCTTCTTGATTCTGATGTAACTTAGCATATGTCAGGCTTCGTGCCCGACCGTTCTCTTACGTATTGTCCATTTTACAGAACTTAAGTCTATCTTACCCCTCATAGATTTCTTTAGCGTCCCCATGATTCGAATCCTTTACATTTCCTTAAGAGTGAGTTATATTGAATTCTGTATTAATTGGGTACTTGCCAATTGTGTTTGTGTTTTTTCCAACTATTATAGAAGATATAAACAACTTATTTTAATCATTGATTCAAAATGAAAAGGTTGTGAACAAAGAGTGCTTTCTCAACCACCAAAATGAAATTGCACCTAACCATAAATTGATGCATTGGGGTCACCTTCAATTATTGCCACCCTTTCCCAACCACCACATATTCCCACTACATATATATATATATTGTAATGCCTCGAATTTCGTGAACCCGAAGTGCTACGTCATTCTCATATTTCATGAATTTCTTAAAGGATTTG